>VZRW01009708.1:0-28111 GCA_013398125.1 Aegotheles bennettii | reverse complement strand
ATGCAAAACTCTGCACTTGCTCTTGTTGAATTTCATTAAGTTTCCCCCCGCCCACCTCTCCAGCCTATCAAGGTCTCTTTGAATGGCAGCACAACCTTCTGGTGTGTCAGCCACTCCTCCCAGTTTGGTGTCATCAGCAGGTGGATAAACCAGGTTTTTCTCTTTCTTTGATGTTTGTACAAATGGATGTTCTCAGTCCCTCTAAAGCCTATTCACTTATTAACATGGACTTCAGAAATTATTTTCTATCAGCCTGTGTGGATAGTTAGCCACTACAACATCTGTTAAAAACCCTAATCATTCTTGTTCCCAGTAAAAGACCAGACCACATGGAGAGTTTTCCCTAAGAGCTTAATTTCATACAGTTACAAGAGACATCTTGGAAAACTATTATTGACTATGCTTCTCCTCATTCCCATCAGTGGCTCAGCAACACACAACAGTAGGTTTTCTCCACACCAGCTGTTTGGGGACTTACGAAAGTGGGAAAGCCAGACTGTTCACATATGTTTCAGAGTTGATTCCTTCCTATTTAACCTCCCAGCTAGAAAATCAGTAAACACAGCTTCATCCTTTAAGTTGCCAAGCACTTTGCATTTTGTATCAACATTTGCAAAGTCTTTGAGGATTGTAGTATTTGTTTTCTTGGCATTTCTTTTATATATGCAACTTAGTGTGAGAGGATGAGGAAAAAGGAGAGGTACCTTCTTTGCCTCAGTCTTTAATACCAAGGTCAGTTGTCCCCAGGGTACTCAGGTCCCAGGTTGCCAAGAAGGCCAATGACATCTTAGCTTGTGTCTAGGATAGTATGACCAGTAGAACTAGGGAAGTGATTGTTCCTCTGTACTCAGCACTGGTGAGGCTGCACCCCGAGTCTTGTGTTCAGTTTTGGGCCCCTCACTTAAAAAAGTCATTGAGGTGCTGGAGTGTGTCCAGAGAAGGGCAACAAAGCTGGTGAAGGGACTGGAAAACATGTCTTATGGGGAACGACTGAGGGAGCTGGGATTGTTCAGTCTGGAGGAGAGGAGGCTCAGGGGGAACCTCATCACTCTCTACAACTCCCTGAAAGGAGGTTGGAGTGAGTCAGGGGTCGGTGTCTTCTGCTGTGCCCATAGTGAAAGGACAAGAGGAAATGGCTTTAAATTGCAGCAAGGGAGATTCAGATTGGATATTAGATTTTTTTTCACTGTGAGGCTGATTATACATTGGGACAAGTTGCCTGGGGAGGTGGTGGAGTCACGATCCCTGGAGGTACTCAAGAAGCACCTGGATGAGGCACTGAGTGATATGGTTTAGTGTTTTAGGGGTTATTATGGTGGTACTGGGTAGACAGTTGGACTGAATGATCTTGGAGGCCTCTTGCAGTCATAACGATTCTGTGATGCTGTGAACTTATATTATTAATGCGTTCTCAAAAATATATACACATTTGATGTATTGAAATGACAAAAACAGAGTTTGAAGAAAAAAAAATTAGCAGGTTCTGTTCATATTGGACAAATATTATGGTTCTTCCCGGGGAGTTTAGTTGCAGCTGAAAGCTAATATCTTAATTTTTCCTTCAAGAATATTTTTGAAAGATACACCTTGTAAAGTTAGCTACTAAAGTAATAGCTGTTATTGATGATTTATACTGTATTAATCCTGATTTATTTCAGTCGAGCTATGGTGTTTTTGCAATTAAATTATAAGTGGGTATATGATTTTTTACCTCACTAGTCTTTGAATATTTGTAATATTTCTTATTTTCCAATATGAAATATTTAAGACCTTCTTCATCATCATTATTTTTCCTGGAAAACCTAAAAAAAACAGAATATCTTCCTAGTAACCTCTTGTCTGCAACACTTGCCTTGAATATCAGAATCTAGTTTGTCAAATTCATATCAGGGAATATAACCATTTTGTAAATCTATTTCTTATTGGTGTAAAATTACTGAATTATTGGAAAACTAAGATATTATTCTTTGGCTTTCCTTTGTAATAGAAATTCCAGTGTAATCAGAGAAAATCTCTGATTAAAAAAAGGTCAATCAAAGACAAAAATGCAGTTGTAAAACATTAGTTTTAATGTTGAGAGTTTTCTAAAGGAAGAGTTGGTAGTAAAGAATTTCCAGTCAGCTTCAACAAGGAACTCAACAAAGAAATACCCAATGGTTGTCCTGTGACTAAAAGCACCTGTAATTTCTAAGTCAAATGGCAGCTCAGTTCTGTAGAGCAGTTAATGCAAACCATAAGTGCACAAGTACTTAACAATTATTCAGTGATACCAGTAAAGTTGGGGTTTTTTTTTAATTTTTCTGACATCAGTGGATTGGTTTGCTGAGACAATGTGGGAGCAGATCCTACAATAAATAATAATAAAGAACAGTATTGTCAATGAATACAAAGAATTGCAAAACTAACACAGAATTATTGCTGTGTGGCAACCACCTTGAAAATTCCCAGTTATCAGAATACAAAAGCATATGTCATGCTACAGAATCTCTCAGAGACATGAAGAATAGAAATCTGTTTGTATCATTAACCAGTTACTATCAGTGACCTGCAGTGCTTCACAGTGCTTAGGAATGCTCAGTGTGTTTACCAGCTTTCAGAAATGTAGCAGGAGAACATCTATTCCACCAAATGCATCATAAAAACAATGTTTTAATCACGTCAAATACACTTTCTGTGGGGGGAATTTGGAGAGCCACCTCAAAGCCTGTACAACGCATAAGACCCGTTATATACTCTTAAAGACTTAAGTGAAATTTAAAAACCTCACAGACCTTGTGAGTGAATTTTGCAATTAAAGATCCAATTATGAACTCAGTACTGCTCCCACTGAAGTCATAGGCAATGCTGGCATTCTTGTTACTTAACATTTCTTTTTAACTTAGTAATTCAAACAATTAACTGCCTAGTTGCCTAGGGAGAATAAATATAATTAAAATGGTGCAGCTTTTCATTATTGTTGTCTGCACAAATTAATAATCTTAAGGAATTTATCTAGCAAGGGAAAAATGGTTGACTTAGAAAATAGTTAAAGGAGACCATTATTTTTTTAATTTAAATTGCTATTATTAGGAACAAGGAAGGGAAAAAACTCCAGAACTTTTGACTATGAGATATTATTTCTCTAATGAGTTAAAAGGGATAGATATGATATTATATGAATATTTTAGGCATTAATGGAAAATAGAGATAGCTTAGATAATAAGAGATTGGAAATTAATCTTATTCTGGGTTGCCTATGATCTGGGAACATATATAGGAAGCAGCTGATAAAGCAAATGTTTTTTGGATTGAATATGTGGATTGGTAAACCTTTGCTCAAGAAAAATAATCATACATTACTGGCTGATCTTTATTAGCATATAATGTAGCATATTTTAAGCAGTTCTTTAGTAATCAATTTTTTAAATCTTTTACATTGCACAGAACAAGGTAAAATTAACATATTGTTTAAGATATTTCTGTAATTTACAGGATAAAACCAAATAAACCTACAAGAAAAACACAGTATCTAGGAGAAAAAAAGTACCAGAAAAGGGCATCAGAGAATCAGAGAATTCTAGAATGGTTTGGGTTGGAAGTGACCTTAAAGATCTAGTTCTAACTACATACATCAGCGTTTTCTTAGGACAATAAAAGATAATAAATTAGATCTCTATCTGAAAACAGAGAATTCTTTTTTTTTTTTTTTTTATCAAATAATAACTACTGAAAGTAGTTATCTGCTGAAAGAGAAAGGAAAATAAACAAGGCAATTCTTTAATTTGGCTTATCAAGCCTATGTATAAGAAGAACCCATGTTCTTACTGTGTTCTCATTCTCAGGTTTTCAAAGGAATAAGATATACAAAAATTCAGCAAAGAAGTACTGTGAAGTTCTTGATAGGGTATTAAAGGGATATAACATTGCTATCTAAATGCACTGTTTGGTAATTTGGAAGTGACCTATGGGTAAGGTCAGATGACAGCATATAAATTGTGTTATTCACCATAGAACAAAAAAAATTAAATGTATCCGTTGTTGGAAGCAACAACAGACATGGTATACCTAAAATCATAACGTATTTTAACAAATCTACTAACAAAAGGTGCAACCTGAAAAATAACTTGAGTATTTAGTTGTCATATTTGAACTATTTATTTACATGTCAACTATCCATTATTGAATAGTAATATTGAATTGATTGTAGTAGTGCAATTAAAAATTGTTTTTATTTATTATATTTATCTTATTATAAAAGAGTTTCTTAACATATCCTGTAATTCTGTGCATATTTTCATACCATCTAGCTCATATGAGTGGTAGAGGTCTAGAAGGAAATATATAGAAGGAAATATTGGTTAAAGGGAAGAAGTCAGAGAGTTGTAGTCTTTGGGACAGAATCCAGTTGGAGGTCAGTAACTAGTGGAGTGCCTCAGGGGTCGGTACTGGGACCGGTGTTGTTCAATATCTTCATCAACGACCTGGATGAGGGTACAGAATGTATCCTCAGCAAGTTTGCTGATGACACTAAACTGGGAGGAGTGGCTGACACACCAGAAGGTTGTGCTGCCATTCAAAGAGACCTTGATAGACTGGAGAGTTGGGCGGGGAGAAACTTAATGAAATTCAACAAGGGCAAGTGCAGAGTTTTGCATCTGGGGAAGAACAACCCCATGCACCAGTACAGGCTGGGGGCTGACCTGCTGGAGAGCAGTGTAGGAGAAAGGGACCTGGGAGTCCTGGTGGACACGAAAATGACCATGAGCCAGCAATGTGCCCTTGTGGCCAAGAAGGCAAATGGCATCCTGGGGTGCATTAGAAAGGGGGTGGTTAGTAGGTCAAGAGAGGTTCTCCTCCCCCTCTATTCTGCCTTGGTGAGGCCACATCTGGAGTATTGTGTCCAGTTCTGGGCCCCACAATTCAAGAAGGACATGGAACTGCTTGAGAGAGTCCAGCGCAGAGCCACTAAGATGATTAAGGGAGTGGAACATCTCCCTTATGAGGAAAGGCTGAGGGAGCTGGGTCTCTTTAGCTTGGAGAAAAGGAGACTGAGGGGTGACCTCATCCATGTTTACAAATATGTAAAGGGTGAGTGTCAGGATGATGGAGCCAAGCTTTTGTCAGTAATGACTAATGATAGGACAAGGGGCAATGGTTGCAAAGTGGAGCATAGGAGGTTCCATGTAAATATCAGGAAAAACTTTTTCACTGTGAGAGTGCCAGAGCACTGGAACAGGCTGCCCAGAGAGGTTGTGGAGTCTCCTTCACTGGAGACATTCAAAACCCTCCTGGATGCATTCCTGTGTGATGTACTCTAGATGACCCTGCTCTGGCAGGGGGGGTGGACTAGATGATCTTTCGAGGTCCCTTCCAACCCCTTAGATTCTGTGATTCTGTGTGATTTACTACCATTCTTCAGTGGTTGATGAACCAAGAGAAGATCCTGAAAAGTTTACAGGCATGCAGTTGGTTCAGTGGGTGACAGTGGGTGACATGGAAAATTACGGAGCTATAGGAAGTGCCCAGAGATGGAATGAATGCAAGTCTGCTTAACAAACCCTAGCTGAAATAAGAACTTACTCATTTGATGTTTTGATGTGTCCTGTTCTACTCAGATTGGTTTATGTTCCCATGTGCATACATCTGCAGAAGAAATGACAGATTGATGGTGCTCGGCTGGTGAAAAACTATTATTGCTTCTCTTTCTGCATACAAACCTCTCTAGACTGATTAGAAATGAAAGTTAAACTCCCTTTCTTATTGACAGCAGTGTAAAAGCACAAGATATAGATAATTCCAGCTGGTTTTTAAGTGGTTATTCCTGCTTCAGAAGCAAGGAGAATCAGATGTAATGTCTTCTATTCTTAGAGGAAATCATGGATTTTAGTGAGCTTGTGCAGTGTTTCCTGATACAAATTTCCTGCTTTTTAGTTGGAGCTATGTTGTATTTATTGTTTATATGTCAGGCCAAAAGATATTTTTTAGTCTTGTATCTGTTGAAGAAAATTGGCGTCCATCAAACATCTAAGCCAGTTTATTAAATTTACAATCCTGACCACAGCTTTGGAAAATTATGCAGTATCTCTAGAGCAATTGATGCTAACTGGTAATCAGAGAGCCCTTTTAATTAGCTCTAACTACGGCTTTTCATAACATATTACTCTTGTTACCAAGGTCATTTAAACTGTAATTTCTTGAGCAGCGTAAATCAGGAACATACATTTAAAAAAGAAAAACAAGCTGAATCTATAATCAATGAGTAACATTCAGCAGCTACTGTTGGCTTCTTATCCATTAATTAAGGGAGGTATTCTGTTGAATTATAACACAAGTCAGTTTTTCTAGATGGTTCATTAAAGGCCAGATTTTATTACATATTACATGCTTTATGCTTTTCGCTTTTCACACAAACTTCTTATATTGCTCAGAGAAGGTGATCTTTTAAAGCACATTAGACTAATGTTCCTGAAACTCCATCTAATGTAAGTTTTATTGAATTGCTGTAACTAAAAAGGTCACCTAATGATTTGTTCAGATAATGGATTTAGTGAAAGGAAAACAAAATGAATGTGTTATTGTAGTAACTCTGACCTTGAGATACATTTATAGTTAATGAGATTTATGAATTTAGCTACAAATGAAGAAACTAAAAAAACATTTGTAATACTACTGCCAGTTTTTAACAGCGGGTTAAAGCAAATGAAAAAGATATTTGTTCCAGACTTGTGAAGTGTAATACATATGGTAACAGCTAATACCCTGGAGCAGCTCAGCAACTTATATTTCTTTTAAGGTCACTATAGAAACCTACCATAAATTTACATCTCATAAAGTAGCTTCTTGTTCAGACAACTGGTCCTGACTTTCACTCGCTTGTTTTTGCTCTCTGCCTTTTTTCTTTCTCTATAAAGGTGAGGACAATTGTGCATCTTCACCAAACATATGAACTGAGTAGATACATAATCATATCTGAAGATTGTACAGTGCTCAAATACTACAGCAATGGGGCAGGACAATATATAAAAAAGTTACTTGCTCTGCTTCAGTGTGAAGTAGGTGAGTTGCTTAATTGCCTTACTGTCCATTCTTGCAAAATGCAGTTAATACATCTCTCTCTCATATTTGTCTTGTGTAGTTAGATAAAGGCCTTTTAGCAAGAAAAGCTTTGTACCACCTGTGATAGAAAATGAAACGTAGAGAATCACTGTTTTCAATAGTGGCCCCTGGGTTCTATTAATGAATACTGCAAATAATCAATAAGTAAACAGATTAATATTGTCAGAATATAGGCCACTGACTTTACATAAGTAAAGGACATTATTTCAAAGGGACCTTTTTGTTTTCCTAAACCTGAGTGGGAGGATACAGAAGAATGTACGGAGATGTCAAAAAGACTTTCCACTGATTCTGCTAGTAGCACTTCAGGAATCTCATAAGAATTTTCCCCTGTGTGGCTTTTCTGTAGGAACTTCTGTTATCATCAGCTTTCATTTTCTCAAGAGTGGAATTAAAAAGGAGAAATTTTAAACAACTGTTTGGGAAAAAAAGAACAACCAGTAATAACTATAAGAATTAAAAAGGAAAATCATCATCATTTCCATAGTCCCATTTTTACCGTGTTTATGACACTGGGGGCAAGAAAGTTATAGTCTTCACACTAATATTTTGCTTGATTGGTATGCAATGTATTCAAGTTGTATAAAAGGAAATGAAGGATAGAAGATGACACATTTAAAGGTGACTTCCATAGGGCACTAAAAAAAAAGCGCTTAAATAGGTGGTAAATTCTCTCCATCTTGCTGTTTTTAATTCAAGAATGAATGCCTTTCTAATATAATGATTTTGCTAAACACAATTAATGGTGCTCCAGACAAGTTTACTGGGTGAAACTGTGGCATTTAGATGTCATGGTTTAATGAACTCCTTCAGATTTAAAATTTATGAATCCTTGAGGACAGTCATATATTGTTTAAATATTCCATTGAAAGACAAAATGTGAGAGAGATACATTATTATGCCTGTGCATTGACAAGGTAGGGGCCATTTTCTGAGAGAGGACAGCTGATCAGTGATGTTGAACACATTTTGTAGCTTACTTTTTAAACATACAAAAATGGCTTAACTTTGAAATTGAAAATACTTTTATTTTCCTCTTTTTTTGTTAATGAAGAAGTAATAACTAAAGATCCAGAGATAATGGGGAGAGTTATCAGCTACAGTAGCCAGAGAGAAAACAATAGTCTCGTGTAGTTGTGGAGCTGCCCAAGGACTGAATTCTTAAAACTGCAACACTAAAGACTGGCAAAAACTGCCTGGCTTTCTTCTGGGTTTTTCAGCTTCAAACAGCTGTTTGGAAGATAGGTGTTCCTTTAGGATAAATTCATGATATACCTATGCTCTTCCTGCTGTAAGCACTAGCTGTTTTGACTTGGATCCTGTAAACACAGAATCACAAAATGGTACGAATTGGAAGTGACCGCTGGAGATCATCTAGTCCAACCACTCTGATAAAACAGGTTTGCCTAAAGCAGGTGGCAAAGGATTGGGTTCAGGTGGGTTTTGATTATCGACAGAGAAGGAGACTCCACAACCTCCCTGGGCAGCCTGTTCCAGTGCTCTGTCATCCTCAAAGTAAAGTTTTTCCTCACATTCAGATGGAACTTCCCATGTTCCATTTTGTGCCCATTGCCCCTTGTCTTGTTCCTGGGCATCACTGAAAAGAATCTGGTCCCATCCTTTTGACACTCACTCAGTAGATATTTATAAACATTGATAAGATTCCCTCTCAGTCTTCTACTTCTTCAGGATAAACAGACCAAGATCTCTCAGCCTTTCCTCATAAGACAGATGCTCCAGTCCCCTGATCATCCCCATAGCCCTCTGCTGGAGTCTCCAGTAGTTCCTTGTCTTTCTTGAACAGGGGAGCCCAGAACTGAACACATTACTCCAGATGTGGCCTCACCATGGCAGAGTAGAGGGGGAGGAGAACCTCCCTTGACCTTATGGCCACACTCTTCTTAATGCATCCCAGGATGCCATTGGCCTTCTTGGCCACAAGGGCACATTGCTGGCTCATGGTTAACTTCTTGTCCCCCAGTACTCCCAGGTCCTTCTCCCCAGAGCTGCTTTCCAGCAGGTCAGACCCTAACCCATACTGGTGCCTGGGATTATTCCTCAATAATGGGGGTAACCACATGGAGCTTGCTGCAGAGTCAGACCTTAGAGACCCCTAAGGGAAAGATATTTCTTTAATACACTAATTATGTTTGTTCTTCAGACCCCTGTATCCTGATGGTTCCTTGCAAACTTTTCTCCCTAAGCGGGATGAAGCATTACATTTTGCTTCTAGTTGTGCTGGGATGCATGTGTTTTTCCGTAGGCTGTAGGCTTGGTCGGTGCTGCCACGCTACACATCGATACCTGTCCCCAGCTCACGCATTAGAAATAGTTGAGCCAGGAAAGCAGTCAGCAACACATGGGGTAATTTGCTTTGGTTCTCAAAAATTAGTTTATGGTCTTCTCTATGTGCTTGTGTCCAGACTGCTCTGGTACTTGAGACAGCTTGTTTAAAGCAAGCTCACGTCTTCCTGTGTTACACTGGATCTGAAGTCAAAACTTGCTTCAGGCCTCCTGTTCCCTCCAATACCTCCCTGCTCTTTCTTACAAGACTGCGAAGTATTCAGGGTGAGAATTGTTCTCTTATCTTCTGGCTGTAAACTGGTTATTCATGGATATTTCATCAAAAACCTCCTGCTACAATAATGGTAATGAAGAGAAGGATGATTAGGCCAATAACAATAAATGATCCTCTTACAGAAGGAAAAAGATAGGTATGTGTATTTTATGGTGTGGGGAAAACATTAAAAGGGACTAATTATTTTATATTTCTTAAAATAAAATAAGCAGGCTGCAGAGAGAGTGCATGAAGGATTACAGAGTGAGGCAAACTTCGGGTCCTCAAGGCCCTGCAGTGAGTTACCCACCCCTGGAAATAGGAATATAGTACTCCCAACACTGGCAAACCTGTGTGAAATACTGAATATCAATTAGACATATACTTCAAAGAATCAGCCAAAAAAAAACCAAACAAAAAACAAACACAATACCCAAAACCCAACACAACAGCAAACACATCTGTTTAAATTTTATACAGCCATAAGAAGCAACCTCCAGAAATCCCTAAGTTGGACAGTTAATCTAACTCAGAAAAAAACCCACTACTGCTGAATAAATATTTTCCTTTTAAGCTTTTGTATCTTTTTCTTGAAGGCTTGTAAAAGAGGAAGAAAAAGGTGTAAGCAACACTTCCATTGGCAAGGTAACTGCTGCTTTGAGGTACAAAACCAGATTTAGTGCATGAAAGAACTAAAGCTCTAATGAAACAACCAACAAAAAGATGAAAATTCAATGTGGAGTTCTATTTCAAGTCCTTTAAAACTGTGTTTTGATAATGAGAGTTACTTTTGTTGAAGAGGCTGTCATGAAATATATGTAAGTGCCTGTTGTGGGAGCATAGCTGATTACTGAATTAAGGGCTGCAAAAATCCTGACAATGTTTCTGAGGATAACAAAACTAGTTTTGTTGGTTTTCAGTTTTTTGTTTTGTTTTGGGTTGGGTTTTGGTATTTTTTGTTTTGTTTTGGATTTTAGTTTTGTTTGTTTGTTTGTTTTGGGTTTTTTGTTTGTTTTGTTTTTTGTTTTTGTGGGGGAAAAAAAATAGTTCCACATCTATTTGTGTTGGTTGCCTTTCAGGTGTTGCAGCTGCTCTTCTACATTGTGAAACATGGTAGAGAGATTCAAAATAAGAGTGGGAACAGATTTGTATAAGCCCAAGGTGAGAAACACCTATATAAAGATCAGATAGTCCAGCTTTGAAAGTGTCTGTTTCTCTCCAGTGCTAGTGAGGGAGGTCCAGGTGATTATCCCAAATGCAGGTGTCTTCTCTAAGGACATCAAATGCTAAGTGAGATAAATCCCACTGTATGCACCATAGCACACTGCAGAATTGGATTTACACCTGCTCCTTGTCAACCAGGGGCTGCTGCCACTCCATTATCAGCCTACTGGCAGAGGGACAATTTCTTCCCATTTGCTGGTTCAATGGAGAATGGAAAGGGAATATCTGTTTGGTGATACATGCCTACAAGTATCTGCATACCAACACATAAGCAAAGCTATAAGTGACATTTGAAACATGAGATTATGTGTGAGATTATGACACGTTGACATAAGAAAAGTCTGAATTTCTGTGATCTTAGTCTCTAGTGTTATGCCTTGATAAGGTGCTGTTCCTTAATGGTAGGTCAGAACACGTTATTTTGCTTTTTTTCCTCCACTTTTTTATGTACACGAGCTGTTCCTTATGAGCCTGTAGGTGCTAAGAAAAACTAATTTCTTGCATCCAATCAGATATTTTATCATACCTGCTGTGGACAGAAGATTTTCATTTGGCATTTCCTCATTCTTGCTGTAGTCTTTTAAACTCCTCAATTTAAAATATGTTACTATTGTATTAATAAATGCAAATAAAATACTTTTTATCATTTCCTTCTTTCACACCTTTCTGTCTGGGATGTCTCTAAAACAATATTTAATTTGAAGAACAAGACCTGCTGTTGATTAAATGAATCACATCAAAAATTGCAATATGTTTCAAAAGCCTGAAAAAAACACCATCTATGTCATATCATCCATTCAACACAATGTCTAGGTTTGGCCAGATGCATCCTGACACAACGTTACTTTCAGATATAAATGGAGATGTAATGCAAATATTCTCGAATGCCACTTTGGTTATTCCCGGTATAAGAATCTCAGGTGTCTAAGAAATAGCTTTTGCTTTACTCTGGTGAAGTTTTGTCAAAACAGTCATACTAAAGGTATACGGGTTACCTTCCTGGATGTGTCAAAACGTTAGAAGCCTGTCTCTACAGCTATACTGGCCTCTCCTTAGGGCTGCTGGGTGGTGGCACAACCACAGCTGCCAACTCCAGTGCCCTGTGAAGCATGGGACTGAGGTTATATATGAGTAACCTGATGTAATCTTCATGCTTTTTGATTTGGATCTTTGGAAATTGACTGAAGGTTTAGCAAAACTCACAGCTAGACTTTTTTTCTCACTCTGTAATCCAAGGTTTGTTTTTGTTAAACAATTTCTCACTATTCTTAATTAGCTAGTAATGGCCTGCCAATTATTTACATATATTAGAAGTAATATGCAAAAACTCTCCTTTTACTTACTATGCATTGATACATTTGCACTTTAGTTTCACATATGTGTGCTTTTATGGAATTAAGAGCCTACAATAGGCTTACATCAGGATCATTGACTGTCTGATTAGTAATAATTACATATTCTGTTCAGTGGAGATGGTTATTCAGTCTTAATTCTAGCACCAAATAACTATTATAGTGGAATAGCCCTGTCCCTTGCTGACAAATGGACCAAGAATTCCACACTTTTTCTGCATGGTTTTATGAGCACATCTATTGTACTATTCTCACAGAAATGCCTGCAATTTATTTTCATTGGGACACTTAATGCTCCCTTATAAACACATGGTAGAACATGGAAAGAAAGTGAGATCTGTGTATTTTGAGGTAAAATCAATCATGTCTTATTAACCATATAAATGTTAGGGGTCTTGTCTAAGCCAGTCATGAGGTCAGTTAAGTGAGACAAAACTGTTCAGACAGTCCTTCATTAATCTTAGTTGTCTGTTTTAGGATTGAATGAGTCTGAAAGTGATTGTCTCTCTCCATTGCTTATGGAAAGAGATTAGAAACCTGCGTTTAGACTAAAAACCCAAGTTTTATGTGGCTATATTTTGTTGTTTGTTCTGTGATCTGAATGAGGCTCAGGTAGCGTAATTAATGACTTTCGTAATACGTAGGAAACTGATTCAAGGTTGCATGGCAAACTGAAATATAGCATATTCTAACTGTAAAATCCCTAATTTCTGAATTTAAATGTTTCTTATGTGTGGCTGATTAACTTAATCTGCGGTGCTGCTGATACAGCAATACAGATTTTGAAGCAGAACTAATATTGGTGCATGGTCTGATGCACCATTTGCGATCGGTGTTGTACTCCTGGCTTTTCAACAGACTCTTGCACATGGCAGACTTCCCCAAAATGTCCTTCTTTGTGGCTTATTAACCTTAAGTGTGCTCACTCCTTCCAGACGACTGTTTCCTTGTCATTGCAATGGGTCAAATGCAACTTCCCCTGTTTGGATCTTCTTCATAACACATTTTCGGTCTCCTACTCTTGTACCTAAGCAACTTGTGTGACATAAATATATAACTCAGTCCTAAGTCTTATTTGACTTTAACAGAGACTATTTTAGTAATTGTAAATTTACAAGAAAAACATTGTTTTCATCATTCTTGGAAAAACACCAACATTTGCTCTTCTTGAGAAAGAAGGTGACAGTGACAAAGTTTGACTTGAATATCTCAGTAATGCTTATGGTATATTGGGAAAATATGTCTGTATGAATAGACACGATAACAGTTAAACAGCTAAATGTGACACATACACACACACTCATATAAACAATACAGAGGCTGAACGAACAGACAAAATTATGGGAATTCACATCTTGTTTCCTAAAGTTATATTTAATTATAATACTAACCCAGAGGTATTTCAGAACTCATGCTTTCCATGGGTTTACCAGATACTTATCTAAATACAGACTCTTAATGATCTGACAGCAAGAATTTATTCTCCCAGACAAAAGAATTTCTGGTTTTTAGCCTTAATTATGTTCATAATAAATCAAGAGTCAGAGAAAGAAAACACTGTTTGGATGTTTAGTCCACTTCTTCAGGAACAAGTCTGTTTCATAAAACCTCATATTGCTTTTTTATGCCCTACTTTCAAAGAACTCCATGTGGCTTGTCAGCTGCCTTTTGGGAAATATTTCACTTCATAAACCAGCTGTCATCAATACTATTTACTTTTCTTAACCTTTGTGTAAGTTCTCTCTTTCTGCATTTCATGCCTTCATTCATAGCTATTCTGTTGTATTAGATGATTCCTTCCTCTGCCTGCTGCTACTCCTACCCCATTAGTTTCAGAGTGTGCTTAGCAATGTTGAAAGTAAGTAGTAGTTTTCTTTCTAAATAACTGTGTAGTGGGGGTAAAATTGGAGAGAATTGCTTGGTATGAGTTGCAGAGAAATGCTGACTAATAACCAGACACATCCACAACCATCTTGTAAGCAGATGCAACTTGGGAGTAGGTTTTGAAATCAAAACATAATGAATAGTAGGAATAAATGAAACAGCAACATAAAAACCTCCTCAGACTGATATTGTCCTTAAATCTTCTGTCTCTAATCCTGATCAGGATAAACCATCAATAATAATAAATAAAGTTTAGCTCTTAAGTTAGTAAGTAGCCATAAAAAAACCTCATTATTTACATGAATTTGTTATGTTTATCTGTCTGTTTTTATGATGTGATCAGCTTGTTTGAAGGAAAGAATTTATAAAAAGCTTGAAAACATACAGTTTATTTGACATTTTTATCCCATAGAGCCCCCTATTAGAAATGCAATCTAATTCATTTAAGTTCTGAACCACAGAAGCATAAAATGATGTTGGAATAAAATCTCATAGTACTTATCAGCGTTTGTGAATGACTAATGCTGTTAGGGATATTTCCTGTCATTATCTGCTTGTGAAGGAGACTGAGTGGGATTTCTTCAGATAAAGTATTAAGCCTCTCAGAGTATAGGCTTGATGCAGTGAGTGGTATTAAAGGAAAACAGAGCTGATATTACATTATGTGGCATGCCATTTTTTTACTGTTGTCACTATTGAAAGTATAATAATGGTTTTAGTGACAGTTGCTTAACTCCCCATGTAGAGAACATTTAATCTTTCCATGTAACAGCCTTTATACTCTGAAATAATGGGTTTGAAGAAACTTATTTGACCATTGAGTTTACAAATAATTGATCATTTTAGTTTGACAAAATTTAGAAACTTCACTGCCCTCATTAATTTTTTTAGTTAATTTAAACATTTCAGTGCAGCCTAAAGCCATGTTGAGTTTACCTGCAATTTCTTATCTGACACATCAATTTTGGTTAAGCTTATCAGTTTTTTAATAGAAGATCTTCTGCAAAAACAAAGAAACATCTTGATTCTCCCTGGGATGTCTGTCCATTGCTAATGCACTAATGCCCACCAAATTATTGGAATCTTATTTTTATTATTATTATAATTCATTTTCCAGTTAAGAGAATTACCAGACTTCCACCAGTTTTGTAGAGAGTTGGATGATGTCTATGGAGATGGGAATGAGAAATTAGACCCAGTAGCTCTGCATGTATCTTATGAGTCAGGAATGTCTCACTCTATTACTATAAACACTTACTATCTTTCAGTCAGAATTTAATTATGACCAAATATGCCACCTTTCAGAGAGTTAAACATCTAGATTTCATGTTTTGTGATCACTGAATACAGCCTGATATCCATTAAAACATCCTGGCTTCTCATTTATGGCAAAATTCCATCTACTGCAAAAAATTTTGTTCCCAAAGAACCTGCAATGTAAATATTGTTTACTTTTCCTGAAAACAGCACTTAGATCTTCAATTGCTAAAGTCAGTGGGAATTTTTTAATAAACTTCTGTATCAGTTTAGTGACTTTCACTCTTTAACCCTGGAGTTACTTTTTTACTCTTTTGTAGTTAATTTCTGAGTTTAAAATTAAAAAATGTGATGCAATGTTTCTACACAGATGGTTTGTTTTCAATACATTTTCAAATGCTTAAAGTAACTTTAAGTCAGAAGTTACACTTCTGGACTTTTAAAGTAAACACTTCATACTGATTAATATGTATTTATGTAAATATAAGTAACCCAATATCTATCCATATAGAAATGAAAAATTACATATATAAATATAAATTTATGTGTATATTTATGCATACATGTATGTATGTCTGCACGTATGTATATATATATGGAATTGTCTCTGTATATGCCAGCATGTTTCAGTGCAAGACATCTAGGGACAATTTCATGTGGTCTTCATGTTCATGTTAGTCCTGTTGAACACTTTGGTACTGAATGAAACCAAAAGAGTCTAACTGTGCTTAATATATTTTTGTTGAATTTGCTTGATAAATAAAAGCCAAAGAGTAGAATTTGAATCAAGATAGCTGTCTTGTCGCACATGTCCTATGACCAAAAGAAATTAGTCAACTGTCATTAAAATATCTCACGGAAATTTAAGAAATCTAATTTTGTGTAGTTTCATATTGGTTATAACTATATAGCTTATAGAATCATAGAAAGTTTAGATTGGGAAAGACCCTTAAGATCATCAAGTCCAGCTGTTAAACCAGCACTGCCAAGTTCACAACCAGACTGTGTCCCTAAGCATCACATCTACACGTCTTTTAAATCCCTTCAGGGGTGGTGACTCCACCACTGTCCTGGCCAGCCTGTGCCAGTGTTTGACAATCCTTTCAGTGAAGAAATTTTTCCTAATATCCAATCTAAGCCTTCCCTGGCACTACTTGAGGGCATTTCCTCTTGTCCTATTGTTTGTTACTTGGGAGAAGAGACCGAAGACCGACCGCCACTTCACTACAACCTCCTTTCAGGTAGCTGTAGAGAGTGATAAGGTCTCCACTCAGCCTCCTTTTCTTCAGGTTAAACAATCCCAGTTCCCTCAGCCATTCTTCATAAGATTTGTGCTCTAGACCCTTCACCAGCTTCGTTGGTCTTCTCTGGACACACTCCAGCACCTCAATGTCCTTCTTATAGTGAAGTGCCCAAAACTGAACACAGTATTTGAGGTGCAGCCTCACCAGTGCCAAGTACAGGGGGACAATCATTTCCTTAGTCCTGCTGGCCACACTATTTCTGATGAAAGCCAGGATGCTGTGGGCTGCCTTGACCACCAGGGCACACTGCTGGCTCATATTCAACCAGCTGTTGACCAACATGCCCAGGTCCTTTTCTGCCAGGCAGCTTTCCATCCACTCTTCCCCAATCCTGTAGCATTGCATGGGGTTGTTTAGACCCAAGTGTAGGACCCAGAACTTGGCCTTGTTGGACCTCATACAATTGGCCTTGGCCCATTGATCCAGCCTGTCCAAGGCTTTATATATCATAAAGACACCTACAGAACAGATAAGACTGCAAAACATGAATATCTATAATAATACTTGTTCTCTGATGCCCTTCTGCTGTAAATCTGTGTCATCACAGGGGACTCTGTAAGCTGCACTAATGTTCTGGCAGTGACTCCACTGACCTGAGGCATCTAAATTCACTGACACCCCCCTCTGACTCTTAACTTACTGTATAAATGAGTCTAATTTCTTTATTTCCTCTTTCCCTAGGCTCCAATCGCTGTTAAGAAAACTGGGATTAAAATATTACTGACAGATTGGTAAGTCTTTCTCGTTTAAGCTATTGAAGTTTAATATTCTTAGCTTGTTATGTTTGAATGTAGTTTGGGTTTTTTTCTTGGATTGTTCTTTTAATACCATCATAACATTCAATTTCATTCAAGCATTAATTCAATTCACTGTAATACCATCATAACATTCAGTCATGTTTTCAGAAGTAAATATTTGTACTTGCAAATGAGTGTCCACACTAGAGGAAAATGGTTTTGTCTTTACCTTATTTTTTTTTGCAACATACCTCATTTTTAGGTCAATTGAATATCTCTGAAGGTGTTGGAAATGAGGCTGCATAACTTCTCTCAGTGATGCAGTTCATTCGTCATTCCTAAAACTCATACTCTGTAGTGGCAGAAATATATGTGGTATCAGTGTTGTGGTACATCCTATGAATTCCAAATCTGATGGTTTCTAGAGATATTGTTGAGGTGTCAGAGTGTTTTTCAGGACCAGGTTGTCTTACATTCAAGTAAAAGGAAAGCTTTCTGTCCACTTCAGTGGTAGTTGGGTCATTCTGTTTTAAAGTTGACAGATAATTTGATGAGTGTTAATGTATTTATTATACTGAAATTATTCCTATTAGCTCCAATAGAAATTTTCAACTGGAGTTAGCACTGAGGCACTTAGTCTTTTATCACTATAGTATTTTAATGTGTTTTGTTGTATGTTGATGTAATTGACAGTAAAATATATTTTTTTAAAAAAGCCTAGAAAATTAAATCATTAACAATACAAATGAGAAACTGCACAGGTATTCACCAAGTTGTTTCTGCAGTTTAACATACAATATTGTATGTTGCCATACCAGGGTACAAAAATAGTTATTTTAATCTGCTCTTGCACCTATAACTTGAGGTGTCTGTCATCACACAGTGTTAGGTCAAAAAAGTTTAACATGCTATATAAAGAGAGATCATCGAATCAGCTTGCTTATATATTATTGACAAAATGTTTGCATACAATAGTATTGTGTGACTTTGCTGTGAAAAACATACTCTATAGTAAATGAATATCAGAGAAACAAAACAGATGCAACATGCTATACAAAAACCATAGATCTACTTCTGTGAAATTGCCTCAGTTAGGGAGCATTTTCATTTGAAATTTTGATTATTTTATTCATCTTTTTAGAGCTCTTTTACTAGTGAAATAATTGATGAAGTCAGTCAACCAAATCAAAGGAATAAATTTATATGCATGTTAAGAAATAAACTACAGCTAAAAAGAAGGTAACACAGGTGGCTCTATTAAAACACGTGCATAAAATGCCATCAGGAAGATGCTCGTTTTAACCTTTTTTTTTCATTATTAAGTTTAGCATCTGTACAAATAAGATTGCAATCTTAAACTCGTGTCGAAAAGAGATTATGTTTTTATCAAATTATTAAATGATAACAAGAATGAATCCTTACTGTGCATTTTTAAATGTGTTTTTCTTTCTGTTTTCCTAAAAGAGAATTGCTATGATTGAACTGTATCACATAGTTGAATTGAATATTTTTTTTCTTACATTGTGTACAGAACCAGAGCTGGCAAACATTTTCCCTTGTGGCAGCCCCAGTTTAGCAGAATCCTATTTCATATGCAGAGGAGGCAACTGTAGGAAATGTCACAGTTCATTTTGGGGAAATTGTACCACTGACCAGAAATCAAATCAAGCAATGAATAATGTAGTGTTATTGGCTTGGTCTCTGTTTCACCTGCCTACACTCTATTCATTTGCACTTTATAGGCAGGTACTGGGTTTCAGTACAGCTGTGGTACCTTTATATGAAGAAGTTATTCCCCTGGAAAACAACTTGCAAAAGATTTAAGGAACAAACAGAAAATATTGCCAAAACCTGAGGAAGAAATTTCCTTTTTTTAGAAGTGATATTTACATAAGGACAACAATCCTTTCATCTTGCTATGTAGTTGAATAGTATCTAGGACCTGATTAGGGAGGTGTCCAGAGTTAGATGCCACAGATCATCTTGCTTAACTTTGATTTCATCCAACATAATTTAGAGAAATGTGTGACAGTGCCATCTCAATTCTACAGCCTCTACACAAGCACTTGCTGTCAAACTGGATTTTGTGATCCATCTGTATTACTAAGCTAGGAAAGGCTGGGACTGTGGCATATGCTTTGCTGCACGTTGTGTGTTCCCAACAAATGCCTACCATGGTCTGAAGAATACCACAAACCACAGGCTGCTTTCAGCTGGCAGCATGGTAGAAATCAGCTTATTTTATTAAAAAAAGATTTCAGCTGCAAAGAGAAGTGTGTTCTGGGGCTTGCCTTCCATATTGGAGAACAGCCCTTGTTCCATTGCATTTGCTGGTGGAGATATACCCATAGGTATGGACATAGATAAAGGGTTAGGTTCAGGTTCTAGCCCTTGCTGTGTCTCACATTTTTGTTATAGCTGTACTCCAGTAGTTTTAATGGTATAATTCTGTTCAATAACATAGTTCTGCCAATAATTTTTGTGCAACTAGATAACAATTTCAGCTTTTATCCCATTAGTATCTGTAGAGTTGCTTTATGCTTGCTCTCTTCATTTCTTGAACTAAAAAAAGGCTATTCCATACGATAAATTAAGCCTTGATTCATCTCAGCTGACATGGAAATCCTAAGTGAGGAGTATAGCCCTTTTCTCAGCTGGTAGGGTTAGAGAAGCGTTTTCAGAGAGCAATCCATTCCACCTCTGATGTAAATTGCTCACTGATGTTATCTCTTCCTCCTCCCTGATACCTCAGATAAATAGGACAATTCTGAATAGTTCAGTTTATTAGAACTGATCATAAATAGGACATGGTGATTTGCTGTTTTTAATCATGTTGGTATATTCATAAACTTTTGCCTTCCTTAATTTGGATTTGAACATTATCAGCTCTGTACATCTTCCTTTAGACATTTGTAAGTACATGTTAGACAGAAACTTGGCACTGTCTCTTAAAATAGATTGACTTTCAAGAATTATATTTATTTGCTCATTTTGCATAAAGGGTTAGTAATTGTATCTTCTTCAGATGGCTTAACTTCTGCAAAGCAATTTTGAATATCATACTACAGCAATTCACCATATGTAAGCTGAAAATAATAAAATTAAAGTTTTTGATACTAGTAGCATTTCAGCTTAAAATATTAAAAAACATATGCATAATAGGAAAACACTAAGGTTTGAAACTATTATTACTGGGAGACTCAGGACTCTAGAATCTAGTCCAATAACATTCTATGAAACATCTAAGTAGACTCTACTGTTTGATATGTATATATTTAATTTGAGATGGGAATTTAAAATTATACTGAGAAGATGATACAAAGAATATTTAAAATCAAGCTGCAGTTCTATATTCATAACTTAGTATGTACACTGAGGTCCAGAAAGGGTATACTGTTTTTGTCTAGGTTGTCCTGCAGCTGATCACTATATCTGAATTGCCAGGATAAACCTTTGCAATAAATAAATAATACTTGGAAATCCTTGTTGTTTCTTGGGGTGTTGTTTTTTTGGCTGTTTTATTTGGCTTTTTTTCTTTTTGGTGTGTGTGTGTATTTTTCTCTTTTTATCTACCTTAGCAGATTGTCTAGGAAGCTGTAAATCAGGAATATAAAGCTTTGAACTCCTACCTGAATTTAAGGTCCCAATATCTCATTAAGTAATTCTTTCTCCAGAAGGGAGAACCAGTGTGAACACAAAGACAAAATTACTTGCCTGAGATTACTAGGATAGAGACAAGAAGAAAATGCTCGGAACTCCTGAATCCTAGTCCCAGCTACTGCTGACTTTCATGCTGCTTCGCTTCAGTTATGTGACCAGAACTTTTCATGACTTATGCCTCTAATACGTTGGGGAAGGGTTTGTAAAACAGACATCGGGATAGGAACAGTTACAAACTGAAAAATAGTCCATCTAATATGTTTCATTGGGACTTTGGATGTCAAGCGAGAGGTAGGTTTCCACACAATAAGGTTTTAAATAAAATTTAAAATCATCTGGGTTTTTTGTCATCACTGCAAGCCACCATATGATTTATGATTGAGCACAGTGACACAGCATGGAGGATTCTTGCCTAAGGCACCAACAAACATTGTGATACTCATGTAACAAGGTAATCGTTGTGGAACTCATACAGTGTTTGTGGCGAAGAATCCGAATCTGCTAGGTGTGTTCTGTGTTATTAAAGAACAAAGATGAATTGAAATGTTAGACCCACAAAATATTTTGATTATAAGATTTGTGTGATTTTTCCCTAGTGATTTTTCCTTCATAACTTCTTTTGTGTCTGTTTAAAAGACCAACAAGATATTGGAAAATACAATCCCAGTAGTACTCGGTTCTATTTTATCTGTGCTTAGAATTGTATAGCGTGTAGTGTTACATCTCTAATATGGAAATAAATCTGGAAAAGAGAATTTTTTTTTGCTGGCCTATTTTTAAGTCTTCCCTTGTGGTCATTTTTCACTCTGTGAGATTCAAACTAGAATAGATCTGTGAGTAGCATCAGTACTTTAAAAGTAACTAAGAAATCCTGTCCATAGGTAGCCATGCACAAAAGGAATTATAATTACAGTCTCCAGAATGAGCACTCATCACAGTCTAGCTTAACCCTCATTCCTCATAACATATAGAAAATTTACTCATAGCTGGAGGAAAACATAACATACTCTAATTAATTCTTAAGGACTCCAGATAATGGTAACCACACTACCTCAATTTGCCTGGATACGTCCCACCTAATTTTAGGCCCGAGATTGAGCTCCCTTAAATTAAGACTGTAGTGACTGTCTCAATAGACGTTGGAGAAGTGTAATTCAACCCATGTTAGATCTCAGCCCTCTTGTGGAACAGGTTCATTCTGAGGCTCACAGGTTAGCTCAGGCTGGAAGGGAACTCAGGAATTCTCTAGCCCAATCTTCTCTTCAAAGCACGGTCAACCCTGAATTCAAACCAGGGGCCTTGGAAAGAGATGTGAAAGCCTCCAAGGAGGGAGACAGGGACAAAAACCTTGCTGAAGACAATGAAAATAACAGCCACTGCTCTCTCCTCATCCAGAGTTCCAGCCATTTTTGTCATAGAAGGCAACTAGTTGGGTCAACTGTGAGTTATCCTTGGCAAATCTATGCTGACTACTTCTTATCATCTCCTTCTTCAAGTGCACCGAAATGTGTTCCAGAAGGGACTCACCTTTGTGGTTTTCCCAGGGGCTGGGGAGAGGATGACCAGTTTGTGGTTCACTGCACTGTCTTTTCAAACTTGATGCTAGATGCAGCATTTGCCTTGATTTTTTGTAGAAAAAGATAGGACAGTGAAGATTCCGTCTCAAGGCATCTTGGTAGTATATTAAGTATTTTAATCTTTCACTCTCCAAAATTTTGCTGTTTTACCTCAAATTTTGATTTTCCAACTTCCACTTCCAGGGATTGTTCTGTTAGGTATTTGTCAAGTAGAACTTCCTCAAAATAGACATCATTATTTATGTACTTCAACAAAGTGTTCAGGTCACCTTTCAACTTCTTTTTTAATAATAAATAAATAATAAACTCTGAATAAGCTATGCAGGACCTTGAAAGCAAAGACAAGTTTGAACTTGATGCTTAAATGGCTGGTTTTATGTTCATTAGCTGTGTCTTAATCCTATTTCCAATGACTTTCAATATGTATTATTTGTAAAATAATTAAAATTTATTCTTTACTTACTCTGACTTTGCTTTGATGACATGAAAGACATCCAAGATTACCATTTCTACTAATTGGCTTTAATCAAGAATTTCTACAGACACTAGCCAGATAATGATAAAAATTGCATCAATTTCACTGTCACAGTGCATTTTAAGTGATGATTCATTTTCTCTCTGGTTTCCATTATTAATACCATATATTTATCTCAAGACAATCTGTAAGGATCTCAGTGGAGATAAGAGGCCTAAAATATATAGATGTAATAATGAGCTCCTACTCACAAAGGCCTCCTAGTCTAAATAGAAAAATAGACAAAAGTTGGGAAAAAAAATATCCATTTCTGTCTCAATTTTTAACTGGTGGAAACTCCAAAACACCTTGGAAAGAGAATAAACAGTATGACTAAGATCATATAGATAGTATCTTGAAATTCTCTTACTAGTGTCTTCATCCAAAAGATCCTTTCATTGATATTACAAGTTAGAAATTTAACAAATAACCTTATTGTGCATTTAGAAATGCTTTAATGCAGAGAAAAATAAATTCCTGTCAGTTCTCATCCTGTGTATTTGTAACACTTTAAACAGACTACAATGAAAATAGAAAAGCTGCCTACTTGCAGATAAAGGATTGATGACTGAAATTAAAACAGAAAAGTCTGTTCGTTGGTCATTTGCAGCAGTCTTTAGTCAAACTAATAACTGAAAGGATCTTAGTGGAAAAAAATTAATGCAGGATTTTATCAGCGTTGAAAGACAGCACTTTAGGGAGTAACAATTACAGACTGGTAACAGAAGACTTTGATTTATCACATATTCTTGTTGCATGCTGAAAGGATTAATAATAACAATAATAATTTCATAATGCACCAAGACAAGCATAAGCTATAAATAAAAAACACACTAAGTTCCAGTGAAGTGGGAATGAAGTTGGGGATATTCAATAGATGACAGTGAAATACAGTATCTCAGTATATGGGACTTCAGGAAAGAACCTGCACAGAAAGAAATGCTTGGTTGTAAAGAAACAGAGACTGGAAATATCATTGTATTTGCTTTTTGACAAAACTGTATAAACTGTTCATTTGTTAAAGAGGCTAGAGAAACATGTACATTGTAAAAAAATGCTTGTTACTTTTAAAGATCTGTATGATAACTGGCTAATATTTAGTATATTGTCTAATAGAGTCAGGCATCTTAAGTGATACTCCATAGCCCTAGGAAGGGAAAGACAACATATGGTTTCTCTTACAAGTTCATGGAAAATTTGGCAGAAACTCATCTCATCAAGAGATAAAAAAGTTTTCTGTAATGCTTAAAGTATTATGGAGTATTAGTGCCCATGAATGTTACTGAATCAGTCATTGTGTTTATGCTAGATTAGAAAAAATACAGACTTTCCCCTCAACTATTTCCTCTATATAAGAAAGTTATATGACATTTCCAGAAATACCAAGTGGAAATTCTGTTCCCTCAGAAGTATTAACACAGGTTGACTTTCATGATGTTCAGATTGTGTTCTGAGCAGTTTCAGTGACTATAGGTATTAAGAGTCTCACTAGTTACTTAGAATGAAACACACAAGTAGATTTGTGTCTCATGTTATGTTTCCATTGCACAAGATGAGTGTTGATGAACCACTGCAAAAGACAAAGGGTGACCATAATGCTCATACCAAGAGAGTATCTGCTGATATCTAAGTAGAAAACAGTAGAATCTTTGGCCAAAAATACTAAATTACTATAAGAAAACAGACAGAAATCTAAGCAGTTTTCATGGGGACACCTTTGAGATGAATACTGCTTTATATCATCCCATGAAGCTCATGGGCAGCCTTGGCTGCAGACACCATAATATGGGAACTACAGGCCGCTCAGTCTCACCTATGTGTCCAGCAAGATCATGGAACAGATCCTCCTGAAAATTATGCTAAGACACAGGGAAAATAAGGAGGTGTTTAGTGACAGTCAACATGTCTTCACTAAGGGTAAATTGTATCTGAAAAATTTGGTAGCCTTCCATGACGGGGCTTCAACGTTGGTAGATAAGGGCAGAACAACTGATGTCATGTATCTGGACCTGTGCAAAGCATTTGATACTGTCCCACATGACATCCTTGTCTCTAAATTAGAGATACATGGACTTGATGTATGAACTACTACATGGATAATGAATTGGTTGGATGATTGCACTCAAAGGGTTGAGGTCTAAGGTTCAATGTCCAAATGGAGATCAGTGATGAATGGCATTTCTCAGGGGTTGGTATTGAGACTGGTTCTCTTTGACTTCTTTATTGGCGACATGGAGAATGACAATGAGTGCACCCTCAGCAAGTTTGCTAACATCAAGCTGTGTGGTGTGGTCAACATGCTGGAGGGAAGGTGACAGACTGGAGAGGTGGGCCTGTGCAAACTGCATGAAGTTCAACAAGGAAAGTGCGAAGTTCTGCACCTGGGTTGGGACAATCCCAAGCACAAATACAGGCTGGGTGTAGAATGGATTGAGAAAAGCCCTGAGGAGAAGGACTGGGGCTGTTGATTGATGAAAAGCTCAACATGAGCCAGCCATGTGCACTTACAGCACAGAAAGTCGATAGTATCCTGAGCTGCATGAAAAGCAGCATGACCAGCAGGCCAAAGGAGATGATTCTCCTTGTCTACTCGGCTCTTGTGAGACTCCACCTGGGGTACTGTGTCCAATTCTGGAGTCCCCAGTATAAGAAGGACATGAAGCTGTTGGAGCAATTCTGGAGGTGGCCCACAAAAGTGATCAGAGGGCTGAAACACCTCTCCGACAAAGACAGGCTGAGACAGTTGGGGTTGTTCATCCTGGAAAAGAGAAGCATTTGCGGAGACCTTCTAACAGCCTTCCAGTACCTGAAAGGGTCTACAGGAAAGTTGGAGAGGGATTTTTTGCAAGGGCATATAGCAAAAGAACAAGGGGAAAAAAATTCAAACTGAAAGCAGGTAGATTTAGATTTAGATTTAGATTTAGATTTAGATTTAGATTTAGATAGGTCTTAAGAAGAAATTCTTTTCTATTAGGGTGGTGAGATACTGGAACAGGTTGCCCAGAGGAGCTGTGGCTGCTCCCTCCCTGGAAGTGTTCAAGGCCACATGGAATGGGGCTTTGAGCAACCTGGTCTAGTGGGAAGTGTCCCTGTCCATGGCACGGGGGGTGTGGAACTAGATGATCTTTAAGGTCTCTTCCAAGTCAAACCATTCTATGATTTCAAGAAAACAATACTATGAAATGTTAGAGCTAAATGCAGAGCAGACTGTGACAATATGTCATGACATATCTTGTGTGTCAATTGTTTTTTTCTTTGTGAACTGGAGCAAAAAAGGAAGTGTTTTGCGTGCCATCTGTTTAGTGTGATCCTACGCTTGTTGCATATATCAACCATTTAAGCAGTCCATGTAGGTGCCAGAAGAGATCACTCTTTTCCAATGCTCATTTGATTGTGCTTTAAAAAGAAATCTCCATGGCCTTCATTTAACAAAGAAATTTCTTGAAATAAATTGCATACCTTTAGATTTAATTCCCATCTACTTTGGTCACTGAAATCTGGCCTCTAAATATGTATCAGTAAGGCAATCTTCTTCCACTGAAATATGTCTCACCTTGTTAAACTAACAACTGCAAATATGATTAATCACTTTTCCCTTGGGGTCATTTATTATGAATGACTCATGTAGTTACTACACAGAGCATCCTTGTAGGGTGGTGTGATAAAGCAAAAACTTTTACAAATTGGATGCTTACTTGACTGGTGCCTACTGCCATTACCTATGTGAAATTTCATGCCTGTCTTTTGCAGACAGTAATATTTTGAGAATCTGTCCTAATATCTCAAAAAATTACCAACAACCTAAAACCAGCCTAAAATGCAAACCAAAAAAACCCACTCCAAAACCCTCATCAACCAAGAGTTTCTATACTAGCAGCTAGTCTCAAAACAACCTCTCTATTCACTTCATTTTATCATTACAAAGCATAAGATGATGCAACCAAAAAATAAACAAAAAATTGATCCTATTTAGTTGTTGTAAAAGTTCCATTGTTTTAGGAAAGCTGCTTAAAAACATTTTCTAACACACAACACTTTAATTTAGGAATCATTACTGTCAAAGGAAAATGTTCTTCTTTATGGGAAAACAAGCAGATGAAATTACACTTTTGCCTCTAAGATTTCATCGTCAAATGTGCACGCCTGCAACAACAGTCTATTTTAACCAAGTTCATCAAATTCCTCCCAACCTCTTAAGAAGTTGTCTTTGAATCTGATGGAAGTGGTGTGTCCACTGTAATAAGACAAATCTTGAGAATCAGTACAGTAGTCATCTATATTTTTCTGTTGTTTTTGTTTTTTTTCCCTTCCATCCACTTCTTACTTTTGAGCCATTATAATTTTTGTTTGAATACTCTTTTGCATTCATAAAAAACTCTTTTTTTTATTCAAATATACTGAAGGAGAGTTCCGTACAGTAAATTGGCAGTAGTGCACCAAGCTGCATTGTAGCAAACCGGGAGTGTGAAAACTTTAAAAAGTTTGTTCTCGAGGGTGTCTGCAGGGACATGCTACTGTAAATGTTTGAACTGCTTCCTTAAGTTATTAGGTCTCTGGAGATTCAAATCTTTGTCTTTGAGACAGTACTGAATAAAACACAACTGCCAATGCCTGTAGCCTTCATTCCAAAGTAAATCAGTTTTTGATTGAGTGGAATGAAAACAAAATCAATGCTTAGGGAAAACCACAAAAAATATTAAAACTCAATCTCTAAAACCCACTGTTTGTATTCCCAACACACGTTTTCACAAACAAATTAGTTTCCCCTGCTATTTTAACTGTAAATCTGAAATACATTAATTGGAGTAAATTAAGAGCATAATGAATGTCCTTTTAGTTTGCTATTAACTCATGTTGATTTCTTTATATTTCTTAATACAACCTTATAATTAAAAAGCTCTTTAGTAGTAGCAAACAGGGACATTCATGGATGGGGCATTGAGCAGCCTG
>VZRW01009707.1:117042-149762 GCA_013398125.1 Aegotheles bennettii | reverse complement strand
GGGGGAGGGAGAATTTAATCTATTGTTATTCTAACAGGAGGTGAATTTACAGTGAAAATCAGGGGACTGTTCTGCATTCCAAATCACACTCCTTTTACAAGTGTCAGTTTCTCACTCAAATAGCAATACAAGAAAATTTCAGAAAAATTCTGAATAGTCTAAGCCTCAGCTTATGAAAGAAAGCACATGTAAAAACTCTAGATATTGTAGATATTTGTGAGGTGCTTGCTATTTTTTTTTTTTTGGAGGGATTTTTTTTGCCTCCCAGAACATAAGAGTTTTATGAAGGGATTCTACAAAAGATGAAAGATTACTTTTTTTTGATACTCCTTAAGGAGTATCTCCTAAGTGTCAAGAGCAAAGGACTAGTAGCAGGGGCTTTGGGGAAAGCATTCAGAAAAATATAAGAAATGGACAACCTAGCAAACATCAGAGCTGCCCCAAAAGGGGGAGAGATTGTTTATTAACAGCTAAGAGTTGTGATGAAGGATGAACAGCTGAGTTTTAGCTTTCTTGAACTGGAGCTGGGGATGACACATCGAGAGGAAATGCCAGACAGACAGGCTGAGATTTCATTTGGACACAAGCAGATGGGTCTGGAACAGAGAGATTGATCTGAGGCTTGTCCATATAAAGACAGTAATTAGCTTTGTACTTACAGATGAGTTAGGTACACGGGAGAAGGAAAACACAGGCAGACTGCTCTACAAGACTCAAAATATGAGCTAATATTTTCCTTCCATGTTTCCATGTCCATGTAATAACATGCGAATTTTCACGTCACTTACTTCAGTGGTTTCTTATTTTAACACAGAAATCAGACTTTCCACAGCCCTAAGCCCCCAGAGATGCCCTGCAATACAAAATATGGTTACTGTCAATGGCACACATTTTCAGGAAAACAAGATGTATTTCAGTTTTAGGAATCTAAAGGATTACTGACACATGTATTAACAACAGTGAATTATATATTAAATATTGCACATGAGTAAGAAACATATGACACTTTGAGAAGAGAAAAATGAAAACTCACTGGTGCACCTTGCTGATAGACCTGGAGACTGAAGCTGCCAACCTTCCTTTTTACTGATCAGACTTGCAACATGACTTCAAAGTTGTCTCTAGGGCCTGCCAAGAGGACATCAGGTTGATTTAGATGACTGAGGGTACTTTCTTTCAACACAGGACTTGTTCCTGGGATGTTCTTTCGCTCCTGCGGATGCTCAGGAAACGTTGTGTCCATCACAAAATGGGATCTGGAGTGCTCTGTCGTTAGCTCGTCTTCACAGAACTGCATCTGCATCAATGTAGTTCCCAATAGGACATGAAAGGTGTGGGATGACCCTTCATATTAGCAGTAGGACATCTTGACTGCTACGTTCATCAAGACCAACAATCTATTCTGCGATGTTTCAAAACTCCACACTTGCCTCACTCACTGGTCAAAATCAGTGTTGCAGAAGCCCTTCCTGCACAGCTCGGAGATGGGTCATTGTCCCGATTTCAGCCAGGACAGAACCAATTGTCTTTTTACTAATTTTACTTTTTAGTTTTTTCTAAGTGACTGCACTTCCTGAAATTAACAGTGTGTTTTTTCAGTCCATGTCTGCTTCTAGGACTGATAACGCTTGATGTTTATAGTTATAGCTGGAGAATGGTATGCAGAACCATGGTCACTGTTTGGTTCTACTAAACTTCTTATGCACCAGAAATGAAAAGAACGAAAAGGGGTCACACCTGTGACCCTCCTGCGGGGAGGAAGAGACCAAATTAAATATTCCATCCCATGCATGTCATATGCAGTGTAAAACTGAGGAACTCTCACCATTGCATTGTAATCTTCTGGCTGCTTCACGCCTTTCTCATTGCTGTTACCTTTCTGCTCACATTTTTTGGTGCCTCTTTTCATGGCTTCGGTGCCCAGACCCCTGTGCAAACATTCACAGTGTGCATGCACTGCCTGTTATCCAGTACCACAACAGCCATAGTGGCTAAGGGGACACTGAGGTTGTACAATCAATAAGGGTATGGGTGTATGGATGTACCTGTATAGACAGCTTGGAAGGGAGATTCTGCTACATGTGAATTCTTTGATGCAGGGTTCTAAATAAATGTTGGTTTTTCCAGATCTAAATTAAGCATATACTGCTAATTTAGTTTGCCATTAAGCACATTTTGCAGTAATCTTTATTAGGATATGAAATATTATTAGAGCTCTGTTAGCTAAATGTAGCTATTTTTATCCAAGTACCAGAATTTTCTTCAACTTCTTTGTCTCCTCATTTCTCTTCAGGTCATTTGATGATTGACAGTTCAATGTACTGTGAGAACACTGGAGGGTAAGAGATTACTGTATACTGCAGTCGGAAGGTCCATGCTGAATAAAAAAGTATTCTCTTCATTATTACCTATTTGACAAAGATTTAAGAGGGTTTTGCAGCTAAGGGCCATGTGTAAAAAGACTACGGATCATTTTCAAAAGACAAATTGCAAGAAGTCTGGGTAATTTACAGTGAGATATACTCACCTACATTAAGGAGTTGATGAAAACACATCTTTAGGGTGCACCACTGGTGCACACCACATCATTGGAAGGAAATTGGAAGTAGCAGGCAGCAGCACAGCTGGCTGAAAATTTTAGGAATTACATATACTTCCAGTTGAAAACAGGATATTGTTGAACTAGGAAACAAGAAAATCTCCGATATTTGTTTCTCTGTTCATTTTACTACTAGAAAAGGGAAAGCCATACCTTGTATCTGCATCTACATGAAAAGTAAAACTGCTGCTTCTGAGCTGCTACAGAGCACTGCTGGAGTCATAGTCCATTTCCCATTGCTCTTTCTTTCCCCGTGGGTCCTGGGCCCCAGCTGGATCAGACATCCCTGGAGCCACAGCAGCCTTCCCAGAGACCCGAGTGCTTGTAATTCATGACAGTCATGATCCTGCATGGCATGGCCTGAGAAGCAGCTCTTGGCCAGAGAGCAAGGGAACAGCAGGGAGGAGGGCTGGGGAGCTGCAGATCCCATGAGAGTAGTTTAGCCAGATGGAGAAACTAATGACAGCTCATAATGTACAAAACACTCCACGAGAAAGCCAGTTTTACTTTCTTGTATGTTGATCCAGATTATGGGAACCCACATTAATCTCTTATTTAATACATGACTGTTCTGCAGTACCAGTTGTCAGGAGCCACATATGCTCCCTGGTTCATCTATATAATCCAAAGCTGCTGGTAGTGATCTTTGCTGACTTTAAATGTCGAAGAAATACTAACCCACAATGTTGTAAATCACCTTACAATTAATACAAAATTACAATTAATACAAAATTAGCTGGTTGGTGAATGGTCAGATAACCGAGGCAACAAGGTGCTATCAACAAGCTTTTGAGTTCAGGCTGATCCCAGTGACACATACACCTTAGCCATGGGCTCCTTTGAAGAGTATCCCTGTGAGAGACACCAAACACAGCCCAAATGCTCCATTAAACCAAGCCCACCTTTGCAGGAAGCCATGCAAGGGCTGTATTACTTTAGCCCATGCTTGGCTTGCTGTTAGTGTTTGGTTTTGAACAGCACTGAAAATGTGTGCTTTCATCTTTGCCACTTGGCAGCTCAAAAACAAAAGTAACTATTATAATCAATACTATGAATAAACAGAATAAAATAAACATGTCACTAGGAAATTCCTTCTCTCACCTAAACAGAGATTATTTCCTTCTAGAAGTAATTTCCATTAACAGGGTTTCCAGCATCTCCTTCCCTTAGTGACTCTCTGATGCCTGCACAGCACAAGCTTACTGCCTCTTCTCTGTGGATGCATCACCCACCTCCACTCAGTCACTTACTTCCCTAAACCTCATTGGAAATTATGATCTTTGAGACAAATACACCTGTCAGGTATGACTGATGTTGGCAAAGAGTTTGTAGGTAGGGGGACACATGTAACCTGAGATCACATAGCCTTATTTCCACTGGAAACCAAACTGAAGAGATGGGAGGCACTTGCAGCCAGACCATGATGCCACCCCATCACACTACATACCTAAGAAGATGAGTTACTCTAGGGAATCTACAAAATATCTAATACAGGGGCAGAAAAATGCTGAGAAGGCAGAATGAGCAATGATTCACTCATTTGCTTTGGCACATGCAAGGAAATCCACAAACCCTCCTTGCTCACAGCACTCTGGGTGCCTGCACCAACATCAATTTTGCCTCCTAGACCTTAGCTAACCAACACTCATCTCAAGACAGGAAAAGGACAGGTAGATTTGCTGCCTGATGCCATGCATGCAGCTCTCCCCATTGTCCAAGTGGCCAGTCCCCATACAGAAGAGAAGCAGTGGAGAACTGTCAGAGATGACAACACTTCTCTCCCTCCCCTCTTTGCCACACTGGTGACCTTTCCCAACCCCAGCTAACAAACTGGAAAGGGAACATCTGCTGGGGGACTGGCAGTGAGAGTGTGACCGGTGAAGACCAAACAGCAGGGAGGGCCAGCATTACAAGCAAGATGGGTGGTCAGAGGGTGGCTGAGAGTCTGGCACATCTTGCACATAGATTTGTGCAAGGGTTTTGCTTACCTGGGACCTCCTGCTGCTCTTCTCTGACTGAAAAAAGGAAAGAACCCGAAGAAAGAAAAAGTCAGGGGAAGAAGAACACCCCTATAGAACAAAGCAGTCACTGAGTAGCTTGGGTGTCCTCATCCTGAGACAGAGGACTGGGTTCAACTCTCTCCCAGGTCACAGGAAAGGCTTTTATGCTCTAATCCCTTTCTCCCTTGCTTAGCAAGCTACAGACCTACAGCCTGGTTCCAAGTATTTCCATTCTACAGTTTTTAGAACCTCCTCTATCATCTCGAAGTCTAGTCAGCAAGAGAGAGATGCACTCAGACCTTGTAAAGTGTTTCTCCACAATTCTATGGCTTTAGGACAGGCAAATGTCTTTAGGGTCCACTAAGCAGGTTTCTCTCTCTCACATGTTAAATGTGTGTTTCTGCCTAAGAATGCAATCCTGTCCTGCCCTTTCCCCCTACCAAAGAGATACAAGTAAACAAAAATTGAGTGGTTGTTTTCTTGGCAGGAGAGAAAGCACATGTTTTCTGTGAGCCACCAAAACAAATGAAGTTGTCTAAAAAAATTCCAACAACTCTAAATTTAGTAAGTGTTGGTGCATTGCTTATGCAGTGCTCAGCTGATGGATGGGATGCTGAAAGCAGCTCAAACCTCGATGCCACTCTGAACTCCATCTACTGAATAAGCTACTCATGTCATCAGCATCAATAGGCAGCTGCATTAATGACAGCACCTTGCCTTGCTTAAATCAGGGCCAAGCTTTAGTCAAGCAGGGGCAGGAAGAGAGATGACAAACTGAAGGTGCTATAGCTTGGAGCTAGAGCCCAACGCAATGGCTTTACAATGCAATGAAGCAATGTGGAGGTAGTCTCCTAGATTCATCCCAGATTCAGTAAATCTGTGCTCTACATTAAAATTGTATAATCCTGAGCTAATTTTGACAGGACTATTTCACCCAGCCAAAGGACCACACTAATGCAGCTATATTTGCTCCATGATTGAAGCATGTAATAAATAAGTGCTTTGTAGAAGCAACCTTATCTTAAACAGGCTTGAGTACTGCATCACTGCAACAGAAGGAAATTTGAAGTTTTATCTGCACCCACTTACCAGAATTTGGTAACAGAAACTAGAAAGATATTGAATTAGGTCCAGTAAAAGATATATTGAGACTTACTAATCTTTTATCATTCCTTCTGCACCATCTTTGCTGGATTTTGGGTTCCACGGAGTGCTATGGACACATTGGCCTAATGGTTCCTCTGGAAGGCTCATTCCTTGCTCAGTGTCCAGATTGGTCTCATGAGTTTGTCTTCCAATGTTCTAGATGCTTTGCAAGAAAAAAATAGTTCAGACTTCGGGTCTCTGGTAGGAATAAGTAAAACAGAAAGACGATGCAGACAGGCTGGAAGGGTGAAACAGGGGATCAGACATTATTAAAGCAACAACCAACGTCTTGTTTGCATTGTCGCATGTTGTCATGTAGCGTTTTGGTTCTACAGCCCAGCCATTTGAGCAGTTTTTCCTATCATTACAAACCTGCAAATCATCTTGCAAACCTTAAGCTTTGCCAGAGAATAAGAATAAAATCAACCAGTGCTAAAGAAGAGTGCTACTGACAACCCTAATAAAGGGTGGAGAGTAGGAATTCATCAGTCAAGCACTGAATTAGGATGGATTGGTGGGACAGCATAGACAGTTCGCTTTACTGTTGGCAGTACCGAAATTGTCAGAGCATGTGCTTGACCTAAGACCTGTGTGTGGAGCTTCCCTAGACCACTCCATTCACCTGTCAAAAAAAGTGAAGAGCTGGAATAAGACGAGACAAGTACCAGAAGGTTTGCTTAGGAGAGGAGTAAAGGATACAAACATTACCACAGCAGTGCTCTCCAATGCCTAGATGACAGAAAAGATATAGTTATTAAGGGACGTGGATAGTTTTAAAACTATGTCAGAGTGTGAATGTCATGTTCTGTTTGTTAGAAGCTCTCAAGTCTTATCAGAAAACAGTTCATTAGAAATTCCTCTGCAGCTAGTACAAAATGTCTGCTCCAAATGCCTCGAATATTCTTTAACCTTATTAATAAGCTCAGATATAAGCATAGTGTACTGGGAATTGTGGTGACAGACATTATAATAGTTATTACAGCACATGTATGAGCTGCTATACGACAGGTATGGTAATGTTAGTAATTAACCAGAGTGCTACTAGTGATGCGATTCAGACTGTGGAGGTTTGGAGTTAGGTACTTCTAGAGAGTATTTTATCCTGCTTTTTGATAAACATGTAGGATACCACCACCAAAACACTATACCAGCTAAAAACACCTTTGAATGTTAAATGATGGTTATTTTTAACTTTCTGTTCCTTGGCACCAGTATCAGATTCTCCAGTCAGATTAATTCTCTCACTCAAATCTTTGACAGTGTGAACCAGATCTTAACCTCATTGCATCCAGAGGAAGGATAGGGACAGGGCCTAGTAGTCCACATTCCCAGACACACAGGTATCAGCCATGTGTGCTGTACACCAGAAACTCTGCTTTGACAGATCATCCTTTAATCCTCTTTCCTTTCAGCTGTGAAGAAAGATCCAAACCTCACTGCCGAACCTCCTGGCACCTACACAGAGCAGCTTTACTCCCTTCTTTAGCTCTGCTGGCATCTGGCAGACCTCACTGCTATATCACCAGTAAGTGATCTCCAGGACTGCAAATGGCACAACTGCGAACCTATGCATCTTTGACCTTCCTAGACAGTGCAGAATAGTTCTCTCTGCTTCTTATTTGTCCTTGGGCAATAAAGACAGTGAGGAATAACCTTCATAGGACAGCATTGATTTAATGTTTCTCCACATTAACTTTTGCCTTAACGTGTTTTGGGTGTTTTCTTAGTAAAATGCAACACAAGGACTCGTATGGAAAGAATTTCATTCATTAGAGCTTACAAAATCAGATCCTGTTGTCATTCATTTTATCTTTCCTTTTTAAAGGGAAACAAACAAGCAACAACTTGCTATGGTTAAGAGTAGACTGGATTGCTATTCCTTGTAAAGTGTACTTTTTACACTGCATTTACACTTTTTTACACTACGTTCAGGCTTCTCCCTTGTGTAATTTCATGAAGATTAGAAAATACCTGTGTTTTCAAGGGATGTTCTTCTCATAAGACACCAGAAGATTAAACGCATACCTACTACTCAAAAATAAGGGTCATATAGTCAAACATCTCCTTTGCTGTAGCTAGTCATTGTCTGACAATCAGGAGCTGCAGCATCAAAGTTGAGACTAATATACGTACACCTGGAACACCAATGCTTATCTCCTGTCTGTAGGCAGACCAGAAGGCAACAACAACATCACAGCCTGAACAACTTTCACATGTTACCAGTCTTCCTGCTCCAGAGTTCAATGAAGAACAGGCTGACACTAATGCAATGGGGCACCAGACATCCAGTTGTTTGTTTTTTTCTAAAGCTTATTCATCCTCCATTTCAAATTATCTCTAAAATATTTTCATCACCAGCCAATTAAATTAATAGAGCAGGGGATATATTAACCATCATTCCTGCAACCTCTATGCAGAATTCTGTATAATTTTGCTCCTAGATGTAAGACTCACTATATTTGACACTGGAAAACTGAGGAAATAGAATAAAACTCCTGTGAACAGCAGCTACACGACAACTCTTTAGACCGAGGCATGCAGACAAAATTGGATACATATGAAGCTCCAGGGGATGTTAAATATGGATGGGGTACCTTGAAAGAGAAAAGACAAGGTGATGTGTCACAGTCTTAAAAAAAATGCACTGGATTGAAAGATTCACTGCTACAAATGAGGGCATAGTCCACTACAATCAGAGACCCGCTGCACTACCCTGCGAAACATAACTTGACAGTTCTTTGATGGATTTCAGGTGAGATCTATTCATTCTGAAAGAGTGAGGCCAAAAAAGAGAGGAAAAAAATCCCAACATAACCTGGAGAACTTTTTTAGTGCTTGCCATTTCAGAATGATGACAGCTAATTATAGAAACTGCTCTTGTTATGGGTGACCTCAGCTCACAATGAGCAGTGCCTTGTTACTGGAGCAAGCCAGGGAAATGAATTAAATCACTCAGCATACCTCCTTGCCCCTTTAAAGCACAGCAGAATCTGGCCCCTACTTAGCTGTGCAGCCATTCTGCCCCTCAAAATTTCCACTAGAAAGGATTTACTGCTGTAATGGAAAACACTGTGTGGGCTATACGTGACATATCTGAGCCACGAAAGCTAAATAAATAAATAAATAAATAATCCACACCTGACAAAAAAGGAGGGATAATCCCTACGGTCAACCTTCATGTTACTGTCAGGGATGCACTCGTGGTTGGTTTTCTACTAATGCGCTAATGCTTAAAGGAACATCTATTCCTGACTTGTTTTCATCTCCATGAATAAATTCATGTCACAGGCAGCCTGGTTAGCTGGCTACTTACAGACATCAAAGGAGACACAAAAATTTGATGGACAGGAGGGGCAGGCAAGACATCACCATGAGAGGTGGGCAAGAGATATTTCTCTTGCATCTTTGCTAAATGGTCATGCGAATAAAATTAAAACCCGTTATCTCTTTTCTGGCCAGAGAAGGAAAGTTATTCCTATCTTTCAGCGAGATAAGGAATCAGATCCCTTCTAAAATGATGCTGTTTGCACATTTAAACACTTCATAAGAAAAAAAAATCTCTTTAAACCTCAAAATATAGCTTTTCTTGGAGAAACATTGAAAAGGTTGTTTAGTTAACATGACAGTTCTTTCTTGAATTTTTTCCCTATGGAAATTTTTCATCTCTGTTACAATTTTTCTACAGTCTGCTTTTGCCTCATTGTTTTCCATAAGAATCTCCATTGAACTCCAATCTTTACTTTTTCATTCTAAGTCAAATTCATCGAATCATGTGGCAGACCTGTAGCTCTTCTTGAATACAGCAAAAGAACTATGATAAAGCTAAAGCGATTTGAATCCCATGCTACTGTATAGCAAATTGTTTTGCTAGCAGAGAGAGAAGTTCAAAGGCTGTGCAAATACAGAAAACTTTTTTTCTTTACAATTCATGAAATCGCTAAGAAGCTTTGTGCAATGTTCAGTATCTGTATTCGGTGATAAAATACCCAAATAACATGATGCACACATGCACTTCGAAAGTAATTTCAAAGCTTTGATGGATCACTTCTCACTTGAAAGAATTCATGTGCAAACGATGTGAAGGGTTGGAAACTCTACCAATTTGACCAAAAAAGGGAACAAGAAAGCTTTTGTCTTTATTGCACTGCACAACAAAGCAATGTGCCTTCTCTTCTAGAAAGGCTCAGAGTAATATGTTCAGAAAAATGTTAGCAATACTATCACCCCAAAAGGTTAAGAGAAGGTTTTACTTATCTGTAATGATTTATGGAGCTGACATCACAGTGTACAGATGAGTCTAGGAAATGCATGGACAGACAAGCTTAGAAGGAAATCATAGTGTCAGGGTACTGAGCAGATAGATCCTTTCAGTAATGAAACAAGTGTTCTAATTCATAAATCATGTTTGTCAGGAATAAATAAAAACAGAATCAAAGTTGGTACCTCCTATCTTCACCACGCACTGAGCAAAAGGTTCTCTCCCTGGAGCATAACGGAGATGGAAGCATTATTTGTTGATCTACTCCAACAAGGCATGTCTGAGTGATGTTTTCCACCCTTCCTGTGGTGTTTGTGCTGTATATTACCAATATTGGCTGCTGATGCCAAGGTCTCAGTTGTCAGCTAAGTGCTCTGCTGTGACTTGGGTTTTAAGCAGCAAATTGTCAATGTCCCTCCAGGAGACAGACACTGCAGTAAAATCTGTCATTTACTTTAATGGCCCACATGCCACAAAAAGTTTTGTCATGGCAGATGAAGCTGTCTGTTAATCCTCCCCTTTCACCTGAGACTAATGGGATTGCCATGCTAGCCCATCTAGCAAAGCTCCCCACATAAATTAGCCCAAGCAATTTCCCAAAATGTAATAAACAAACATCGACCTCCCACTGATGTTCACTGGATGGCATTACAGATGAGATGTACCCAAGGACATATTATTTTAGTTCAGCAAATGTCAACCTTGGGGCAAGAGCAATACTTGACACAATGCAAGAACCGACCATAAAAATTTCCCAGGTACACTCAGGATAACCAGGTTTTGAGTGACATACTCTTTACTTATTGTAAGTTATGACATTAGACCAGCTTAGATCTCAGACCAGTGTTACATCTTTCCCTGCCATTAAAAGAAAGCAGCTGATAAATGACACTACAAGAAGGTGTCACCTTTCCTAACTTCTGTGATCTAAAATTTAGGCACCTATGTTAAAGCAGTTGTCTGGTCAGTCTCCATAGCTGACAGAAAGTTGTCTCCATACAGCAGTTCATGTCACCAGTTTTAGATATTTATCTTTTGTTCTTCAAAGGTGCCTCCCTTTTACCTTTAAGGAGCAAAGAAATTCCCCCACAGTGTTTGAGGTGTTTTAACATAAAAATGCAACTATGTGCTTGAGCAACGGACACATTTTGTTTGCCTGAGACTGTTCACACTTCTTGTCTTCTTCAAACAAGAAGTTCAAACAACTATGCTGAAGTTATTAAAAGCAAAAGTACAAAGATACAGGGTCAGACCAAAACTCTAGCTAACATAATATCCTGAATCTAACAGTGCCCCCAGGAGATGGTCAGGGAGGCATATAAAAAAACAGGATATAGTTTGATATTTCCTTGATTTTTCTAGCCAGCATCCACCATCATTTTATCATCATTACAATGTTACCTTTCCAGGTATTCTTTGTGTCAACAGAATTAAACCAGTGAAATTTTAATCAAAATGTGCAGATTTTCTGCATATCTAATTCAGCAGTATAGCTTTTTGTCTATACTGGCAGCCTGCACCAGACTGTCAGTGCAATTACACATTTGCAGGTGTTTCTAAATGTCCTTGCTTATGGACTAGGTTTATATCTATCTCCATGTCGTGGCACAAAACAGAGGTTCAAAATGCTACCTATACACCAGACTATAGGGCAGTATCATGATCTCCATATATTCAGCATAATCAGCACCGAAAAAGGGAAAACAGTCCTGACAGAAAACATTCAAAAATGCAACTATTCTGCAGTAGACCCTGGTTCAGGGCAAATGCAGACTCAAAAGTGAAGACGTTCACTGTGTGCCAGTGTCTCAGATGGGCTCACCTACTAGAGGGAAAGAAAAAAAGAAGTAATTCCAAGTGAATCCAATTGGGAAAATAATTGCATATCGTGTAATTCATAAGAACAGGGGAGAGGCAGGTTTGTGTCATCAAGACTGACCCTTTTTTGTAAACCAAGTGCCTTCATTGGACCTGTCACTCCTAGTAGGGATATGTCTTTAAAATCACAACTTTGCAGATTTGGTCCTCTAGTGCATGTATTTCTGTGTAAGACAAGACTGAGAAAACTGAAGTAATGTTTCTTTTGTTGAAGGAAATCTTCACATGGACTCCTGTTAGCTTTAGAACAGCTCTGTCTGAGGAGTCACAGAAAATACTGTGAGCATGTACAGATGTAGGCTTAGGTTGAGCTGAAGGTGCATCCCGTCTTTGCTCCAAACCTGAGTATGTAGAAAAAGGGCACAGGGTTTGCTGCATCACAGGGACAGCAACAAATGCCACGAGCTGAACAACAAGATCTACTAAAGACTGGCATTTTTACAGGCAAGAGGTGGTAGGCAGAAGAGAAACCATCTCCTTGTAAAGGTGTCCTTGGCCTAGAGAGAAGAAACGTTTGTAAATCAGGGCATCATCTGCATGCTGCTTAAGCTCTCTTTCTCCAGTAGCGGCGACCCAGTTCACAGACACCCTGGTGATGCTCCCACGGATGATTTACCAAGCTGTTGGCAGAGAATATCAACGTGCACACATTACACTTGTCAGTGCAGGACCAACAGAGTCATTATAGAGAGCCTTATCTGTCATCCTTCTGCAAGGCATAGAGCCACATTAAGCGTTTGCAGCAAGCAAGCAAGAGAAATGGGGCTTTTATTCCTTTCCCTCTCTTCCTCAGGAACTTTCAGTATTTAGCAAAGTCTGTGAACTAATGCTAGGGCTAATGCTAGGATGCAGAAGTGCCTTTGGTTGACAGTGTGCAGGGATGATCTGTATTAGTCCTGTCACTAATGTGTCACTTCCACTTTTTCCAGCTAAGAAATAATGAGCTAGAAAACTTTTAATGTATTCTAAAAGCCTTTCCTTTCTCCAGGGCCACCAATCCCACATCAGTGATTAGTGCACTCTATACATCACCGTCTCTCACTGGCTGCTCTTTATCCTAAAGAGCACAGGCTGGTTGCAAAGGTGTCTTAGCACAGTTAAAAACTTGTCTCAGGCTTAACACTATTACAATACTACACATTTCATTTAAATTTCAGTGCAATCTAAGTTGATTGATGAGAGAAAAGAAAGATTTGTCTGAAGTATTGTCTTTTCTACGTTTCTTAGATTTCAAACAATACTTTGTATCTAGAGACCTCAAACTACTTTTCAGATATTAATAAATTAACTTTATTCAACCTAAATAATGTATCTTTCCCCATTTTGCAGGGGCATGAAAACATCAAATGAGCTCGCCTGATTTCCACTTCTGAAAGAGCTAAGAACAAACTTGGACTACTCCAATTCTCAACCCCATCCTTGGGCCACTTGGAAATATTTTTGAACCAGAGTACAACAAAGGGTTAGTCACTCTATATTACATTACATCAAAATTAATCCTTCCCTTCACATAAGGAGTAGGCTGGGAGATTCCTTTGTTCCTTCCTATCTATCTCACATGGAAAGATGAAGGAAGGATAGAAATTGCTTTGTCTAGTCTCAAGAAAGCAGTTCCAATTCCTCAGTCTCAACCATGCTCTAACAGTGAAGACAAGAAACTCTCTAGGTCCAAGGTATTCATCATATTTTCCTGATTATGCTCCTATCCATGCACATATTACATATACCAGCAGCAAGTGGGGAAGGGGAATAAAAACTGTTAAAATTTAAAAAAAAAAAAAACACCCTCTTTTTAATATAGAGAACTGAAAGTTTTAAAATTCAGTTAATAATTCTTAACTTACATTGGTTCTCAGTATAGACATGGTGATTCATCCATTTGTAATCTTGCCCTGTGGACTAACTGTAGCAGAACTTGCTAGCTTTCCATCACTGGAAAGCAGGAATCAAAATAACAGCTTGCAGTTTACACCTTATACGTGCTTTCCTGTGGTTTTATACTTGAAGAATGGTGAATATATCATTTTTATGAATGATTCATCAAATAAAAAACATCTATTTCTTTGTTTACCTGCTCCCAAACTGATTGAATAATTAGTTTTCCAATTAAAAATCTATTTCTGTCTGATATAAAAAAGTACAGACTGCAAAAACACTAAGATGCCTCCAAATCTCCCCTTTTGGCAAGTGGATGGAGACCTTCCTCTGTAGAGCTTTCTGGAGCCTTCAACATAGAAAAATTATATTGAATCAAACTGGAAGATACACATAGCCCATTTTTCCCTGATATCTTTGTCATCCTTTGACAAACACAAAGTTCTAGATGTATATTTTTATGACTCAGTCAAGGTAGTTCTCCACTAGTGCTTCCACATAAAAGCCCATTCATTTTGCTTAGTTAAAATAACAAACCCACTATAACTACACAAAAACCAAACAAACAACCAAAACCCCAAAATACAAAAAAATAAACCAAACAAGCAAACAAAAGCCTATCTGCATCTCTTCAAGGACACGTCTAAGAAATGATACTTTGTCCATCTGAAAGCTCACACAAATCTGGCATTATTGAAAAATACTAAGGAAATTATCATTTCTAACAGAGACTCAGCATGGTCATAAGGTCTCCTCCCCTCAGCCTCCTTTTCTCCAGACTAAACAACCCCAGTTGTCAGCCTCTCCTCATAACACTTGTGCTCCAGACCCTTCACCAGCTTTGTTGCTCTTCTTTGGACACACTCCATCACCTCAATGTCCTTCTGGTAGTGAGGGGCCCAAAACTGAACACAGTATTTGAGGTGCAGCCTCACCAGTGCTGAGCACAGGGGGACAAACTCTTCCTTAGTCCTGCTGGCCACACTATTGCTGATACAGGCCAGGATGCTCTTGGCCTTCTTGGCCACCTGGGCACACTGCTGGCTCATATTCATCCAGCTCTCAAGCAATACCCCCAGGTCCTTTTCTGCTGGGCAGCTTTGCAGCCACTCTTCCCATTATTTTCATGACACAGAATGCAATAAGATTATATTAACACCAAGTTTTCATTCATGAATTGTTAAAATCACCTGCAGATTTTCTAAAGGAACGTTATGTCAGTAACTTATCTATCTGTTATACTGCACAGCTGTAAGGCAAGTTTAGGAGACACCCATAAAGTTACTAACCTCTATGTAAAATGATAAACTTTATGAAAATTTATGACAATTATCATTTACTGACACTTTATGAACAGGGCTCTCTAAGAAGTGATGGCAACAACCTACTGGATATATGGTTTATCTAGCAGAATTCTGGAAAAAACAGTTGCACAAAACAAACAATAAAAGTTTAGAAATGTTGATTAAAAAATTCTGTTTTCAGGAAAATGATGCTACCATCCTGAGGCTTCAGTATCCAAAAATAACAATTCCAAGGAATATTTCATTGAAATTGAGTTTATGCTAGACAATCTAATGGCCCTTCTGGCCTTCTAATCTGTGAATCAGAACTGATACTAACGAAGAAACTCATTGGAAAACAAGAGGAAAAATTTCAAATGAATGAAATTGTGCAGCAGATTAGAAAATACTATTCTCAATTAAGGTTTTGAATGGTGATGCTGTCATCTCACATTTGTCCAACTGGCTAGGACACTAATGTTTCAAAACATTTCTAGCGGTTGATACACACAGTAACATTAAAACTGAACTGTCAGGAAATATTCAGGACACCAGAGGGAACGTTGTGTTTGAAGCAAGTGGCTGTGCTCTGCCTGCGATTCCTGTGAAGGCACAGAAGCCATTAGACAAAACAAAGACTAAAAATAAAGAGGCCCAGCTCCGGTTTAACAGAGCAGAGACGATTTTCTTGCTGAGCTGATATTACCAGCAGAGCAAACCATTCTCCTTTAGGGGCTCACACTGTTTTTGGGCCACGGGGAGCATCACAGGACAAATCTTGCGCCTCAAGACCTTTGGATGCACCATGCTGCACCAAGGGTGGTGGAAGAGGACTGCAGCACACTGGGTTATAAGAGCTATTGTACTTTTCTTGCTTGACCCATTTTTTCCACCCTAATCACCTCTTTAGTGCATAGTCAATCCATTTTCACCACCCACCACACTCGCAGGCCACAGGGCTGTGCCAGCCCCTTCCCATTCATGGTTTTTTAGGGTGACACTCACACTATCACTGCCTTCCACAGGGCAAACTTTTACTAGTGGAGAGCAAGGTAGGGAGAAACTACAGAAACTAAACACAGGTTGGGCCAGCCCTTGGACATGCCCCAGTGGTTTAACTGCACTGATTTGTTCAGTCTTGTGCCTGTCAGAGCCAGGAGTAGCCAAGGAAAACCCAGAGCTGAACAAACACCAGCAAGGAAGCAATGACTGGAGATTTTTTATCAACAGAAATGCACCAGCTGCTTAAACTAACATTTAGGGAGAGTTTGTTGTTCTGCATCCCATGAAGTAAATACTATTTTGCTGTTTAATGCACGCATAGAAAACTTGCTGAATACAGCACCTTTTTTGCTGGGCTTTTGCTCCTTCCAAAGTTTTTCTTTGTAATGTTTTGTGTTCATTCAAATAATGGAAAAGGTTATAGCCTTCATAATAATTATCTCAAACAGAGACATTAATGAATCATTCATCAAATGAAAGGGAACAAGTGTTACATAAAATGCTTTAGAAAACTTGCCTTTGTTCCAGTAATTTAGCAGCTGGCAGCTGCCTCATCTTCACGCATACACACACAGGGATTAAAACAACAAGAGAAAAACTGGGTTTTAAACTGCCACAGCCAAAGGCTATAGGGTAAAATTTTCAAAGGGTCATGTGTGATTTATACACTCGCATCCTACCCAAGAGCACAAGTTTTGAATTTCCATGACGCTTCTCCGCTTGCAAAACCATTATGCAGAAATCCAGTTCCCCTGACAGCACCGCAGCCCCAAGGCATTTCCCCACTCCCAAACACACTGTACTCTAGGAGTCCCTGCACCTCAGCATACTCCCCACAAGGCTAGGCTCTCCTCAGAGACTGGTCCCCAGAGAGGTAAACCAGTGTCACCAGAACAACAGCACTGTTACACCCCATCCCCAGAGCCGCCTCTCCAGGCTGAGTGTGGGAACTCTCTCTGGCACGCTCGGATCAAATATCATAGCTGAAGTGCTGCTTCTGCTAAAGGGTCACTCCTGCCCACCTGGACAGTCATATCGCCTTGCTTAACACATGTGTTTTATCTGCCTTAGCTGTTTAAACAGAAGACAGATGGATGCCATTGGGCAGGTTTGGGGATTTTTCCATTTCTCTCCTCAGTTTGATGGGTAGGATGTTATTGAATAAACAGACAAGCCAGATCCTGGGAAAGGTCAAGATTCATTATGAGTAAGAGGAAACAACTTATCCCCCACATGCATATAATTGGGCCTGACTTCCATTAACACAAGGCAAACAGGCAGCTTCCGACTGGGTACCTCAAGGGAGTGTTATAAAAATAGCTGCAGGCTCCACCAGCCAGGCAGGAGTGAGACTGGCACAATAGCTAACAGGGAACCACAGAGGAGATTAGAAAGAGACACTAAGGAGACTGAAGGTGACTTCTTGGCTCCCAGACAAGTATCGTGCTCTATTCACTGTGAAGCCCCACAAGGGACTCTGGAAGGGAGAACACAAGGAATCTTTCAGAGTACTTTCACCACATCTCTTGTGAAAGTCTGATACTAAAGCAATGATACTTCTGGCTAATTCTCACATGTTTTTGACATTATTCTTTCCCCACTATTAGTTTTCAACCAGAGAGAGTCCAACTCCGTAGTTGTTATCTGAGGAAGATTGGCTGGTCGGATACCTGTTGGCTTTAGGAAGACAGGAGTGTCAGCATGGTTGCTGCTACAGCTAACCTTCCACTTCAGTTGGATGAAGGCAATTGTGACCAGTGACTCCAAAAAGTTACAAGGGATCTTGTGACAAGCCTGGAGAAGCCAGGCAAGAGCAGTGTTTCACCAGCGTGTTTCTGCTTTGAGCTGAGACCAAAGACAGAGAAACTCCGGGATTTCTTGCAACAGGGAGCCTGCATGTGCCCAAATCCAGCTCAGAGCAGCTAATTGCACTGTTGTAACTCCCAGGATAAACAGCTGCCCCTGTTTAATCCAAGTTTGCTCAGCAGATGTTTCAAAAGAGTGCAAGCACTCCGTGTAGGTCTTTACAGCCCAGCTAGGCATTGCACCAGCACATCAGAACCATTCTTGCACAAAGAAATTGAACTCAGTATGTCGAGTGGTGTGACCTGCCAGCCTTACCCTACTGCTTCAGGACCCGCCACCAAGTGCTCGAAACCCAGACACCAACCACCTCCTGTGCACAGCCACACTGGGCAGCTGAGACACCTTCACCTCCCTGCAACCATGGGGAAAGGGAAACTCAGATGAACATCTGTCACCTCTCTGCACTTATGGGATAGAACTATCTGTTGCCTTAAATTATCCTGAGATGTAGCAATCTTCATTTGTACCACCACATTTTTAAAAAGTAGATTCCACTTTCCAGTGGAGGTCCACACCTGGATTTACTCACGTCTTGGGTAGTTTTTCATCCCTGTGCAAGGTAGAGGATCTACCACAGAAGCCAGAGAGTAACTTCTTAAGAAAACATTTAAAAACCTAAAATGTATGCAGTTTCACAAAATTCAGTGTAAGAAAAAAAGTGAAAGACAGACATGATTCATAAAAAACCTCTAAACATATTTCAGATGAGATCAATACATAGCATTATGGAAAAAGAAGTAGAAGTTCAGCCCACACTTGAATGTGGCACAGTGCAATTTCCAAATACATAGAGGTTGCATCCCTCATCCAAACCTCACAAGGCATGAGAACCTCCTGTCTTGCAAAATTAATGTCATAATCTTCAACAATAACTATGAATCATCAACTTATTCACTATGAAAGACTGTGAATGAAAATAAAGGCTCCCTTCAAAATAACTGTATGATAATACACAATATTACTCAGCCTAATTTATCCCTAATCTGAAGTGAGGCAGCTGCAGGGTTAAAGTCCAATAGACTCATCCACCTTTTTTATTTCTCACATACTCATTTTTTTTCTTTCTTTTATTTGCTGCCCCAGGCTAGTTTAACTTTTTAGAACTCAGTCTGATGAGTCTGCAAATAGCTGTCCCAAGTTTTAGCAATCTATATCTAATTGGATGAACAGCAATGGAAAGGAATATAATTGCTGTAAGCAGCCTCTGACAGACAGTGAGGAATATGCCCAAAGAAGTGAAAAACTGCACTAGTCACTCCCTTTGCTGACAGCAAGAACTTTTCAGATTAAAAATGCTTCATTTTTGTTACTCCATACCCCTGAAATTATCATAGCCTATTAATATAAAAGCAGAAAATGGCACCATTCAGGAATGCATGCTGTTATATACAGTGCTATAAACATACCATTGAAGTTAGACAGTGTGTAAGTCTCATTGGTTTCAGTAGAGCTGGGTGCTCTTCTGAACGAGGGCTGTAAGTTTTGCAGAACATCTCCATCCTCAGAGGAGATCCAAGCTGCCTGGAAAGGCACAGCCTTTCTGCAGAGGAGTGGCTGCTTTCCTGCTCAGCCTGCACACGCTCTCAGGACACTGCAGAGATGACCCACAGGTCCCTCATCATCCACCTGAGTTGGCATGCTCCATTAGGTACTAAACCACAGGCATCTGAGCAAGCCTAGCTTGTAGAGATGTTACACAAGAAGGAAGGAGCACTGCAGGCCAAACATCTCTGTGGTTTATGAGGACAGTGCTCCGGTGCTCTGCATTGGTGGAAGGGGCAGCAATATGTGACAAGTTAAGAGCTGCCTTTGATATATGATTGTTACCTAGCTGTTCCATGCAAGGTGCTAGCACATCACTTTTCTCCCAGGCATGTTACAAAGAAATTAAGGCAGAAAGTGCCACCACTGTCATTTGTGCTAGGACAGGGGAAGTCCATGTCAAAGGCCTGGGCTTTTGCTGGCATCCTCCAAAGCTCATCTGCCTCTCCATTTCCTTAATTTGGACAAGGACAAATGCAGAAGGCAGGCTTTTCCTCTGTGTAGGTCAGAGACACTGCACCTGTTGTGATGGGATATTGTGGGAGCTTATCTGCTTCCCAGGGCATAGATGTGGCACAGAGGGAGTGCACGGGCACTAATTCATTGACAAGATGGGTTTGATAAAATGGGTGATAAAATGAGTACCAGCAGTACTAACTCTTGCAACTGAGGTGAGCAGGGTCCTCCCAAATGATGATGGGTATGGCTAGTCTGGTTTTGACATTCATGGCATTATTTGCTCCTGCCGAGTTAGCAGAGAAAGGGATTGAAAGGCTTTTTGTCTCTTTTCTGTAGTTATTTGTGAACAACATTGCTAATGCTCTCAAATGAACAGGAACAACCCTGAAACGCAATAAAAACCCTATCTGTTGGCGTAGCTACCACAGGGAAGATTCTCAACATTGAAAAACTCAGATAAGAGTTTACTGCAGGACTCTCGCTGACAAAAAAAAAAAAGTAGGAAATAAATAAATAAATAAAATAAATAAATCTTACTAAAATATCATAAAAATGCAACACTGTATTTTGCCAATGACAATTGATTAGAGACATTGCTCTGCCCTCCAAAACACTTTGGCAACTTTCCCAAAAGAGATATGATTTTTTTTTTTTATTTTAATCATTAATGACTCTCAAGTCACACAACAGGCAGTTCATGTAATTCATTAAGCTACACTGCTGCTTTCCTTGCCAGCAGCAAGCAGAAAAACACAGACTTGCCCTTGTGCCATCTCTGTGCCTATCGATTATATCATTAGGTAAGCAAATTGGTTACCTCACTCCAGACTCAGTGCTAAATTACAGCCACTAAGGTTTGTCATCACCTTAATAGGGTATTGACTGCCATGAAAAGAATGGTTGGAAAATCCCTGTATCCCGGGAGAAGCAAATGTGAAGGAGCATTCCCAGCTAAGATTTACTCTCAAACATGACACACAATATAATAAATTTCAGTTTATACCAAGGTCAAAATTCAAGCCATTGTATGTGGTGCAAGCACTCATTTTAGCAGACCAAATAGGCTACCCCTCAAAACCAGATTTCCCTAATAGTTAAATTGCTCTGTCAATGGACAGCAAACTGGCCATCCTGCAGGGAGAAGCACTCACAATGTGTTAGTGATGGCTGAACTTCCTAGGGGACAGAAATGGGGCAGATTTATGGGAGCCTCCCATGGCAGAGGTGCTTACCTGCTCCTGCAGGTCCAACTCCTGGGTTTTACCTCTGGCTCTACCACTCCCTTTACTGAGGATTTTGGGCTCTGCTCACCTCTGTCTTGGTGAGAAAAGGGTTTTATACTGCTTCCACCCACCTGCAAAACAGCCCCAAAAAGGGGAAAATTGGTAAAAGTGACTAAACCTCACCAGACGCAGGAGCAACCTAACCTCTTGTCTGACTCTTCCTATTCACAGAATGCATGCTTTGAACAGGAACTACCACCAGTAAATAACCTATTCCAGCCTGCTCTCAGACCCACCTTTAGACTTATAGCACATAGAGTGTTTCCTTTCTAGACAGGTCAGCTAAATTCTTCTAAGAGCCCCAGAAGGATAGACTGAGTCAGGGCTGAGGGCGCATCCTAACTTCAGCTGCAGGGAAAGCTCTGCAAAATGCCCCAGTCTGCATTAAAGGGACAAAGTCACAAGGCAAGTTTGTGTAAGTCCTGAAAGCAAAAAGATAGGCAGGGATAGCTCTTGTTGTGGGCAGGGAAGTTACCAAGCACCCCGGAGATAAGATCTCCATCCTGCAGCAACTCGTGCAAACACACACCCTGTTTCATCTGGACCACTGACGAGTGGAAAAGTTGATACAGTCTTCTGGAAAGACCTCTCTGTTGGTCACGGAAAATGTACATTGATTTCCATCGGCTTTTAGATTATGCCCTTAATTACTATTAATTTAGGCTGGGGGTTGCAAGGCAACTTAGCATTAAAAAAGGCTTCATTTTCTCCAAGCAAATACCTGAAATGCTCAGTCACTCTGCCAAGCACTGCGTTTGGGTTCGGGTCAGGTCTGGGGTCTGCTTTTTATGTCACACATACCAGTATTCCTTCTTCACATCCATGTACACTCTTCATGGGATTTTGCTAGAAAAGGAGTTTAACCATTAAGTTATTTGTATTGCTCAAGAAGCATCATTAGCAGTATGTGACACCTCTGCCTGCAGCAGTGTGATTAAAATGCACCTCAGAAGGCTGTGTGAGCAGATCGTACAACAAACCCCACAGCAGAAAGAGAGCAAGGCATGGGGGGAGAGGAGGAAATGGAGGACTCCTCTGCATAACTACAGTGCTTGGGATAGAGGAAAACAGCCCCTTTGCCACTCACTAGGATCTCAGCTGTCATTTTACCTAAGAAAGAAGTGGAGCTGTGCATTTCCCTCTGCAATGGAAAAAACTGGTAGAGGACAAATCACCAGGAGCTCCCATCACACGGCAGGCCACAGGTCCACGGCAGGACAATGAAACACTGAGACCAGGGAGGATGCTTATCTCCTGCATCTTCACTCCAAGTTCTAAATAGACATTATGAGAAGCTATCATTAGGAAGCAGGTTATCACACCTGCATAACTAAGAAGTGTTGCCAGAACAAGAAGGACAGGGAACTGCTTGAAAGAGTCCAGCGCAGAGTCACTAAGATGATTAAGGGAGTGGAACATCTCCCTTATGAGGAAAGGCTGAGGGAGCTGGGTCTCTTTAGCTTGGAGAAAAGGAGACTGAGGGGTGACCCCATCCATGTTTACAAATATGTAAAGGGTGAAGGTCAGGAGGATGGAGCAAAGCTTTTTTCAGTAATGACCAATGATAGGACAAGGGGCAATGGTTGCAAACTGGAGCATAGGAGGTTCCATGTGAATATCAGGAAAAACTTTTTCACTGTGAGAGTGACGGAGCACTGGAACAGGCTGCCCAGAGAGGTTGTGGAGTCTCCTTCACTGGAGACATTCAAAACCCGCCTGGATGCGTTCCTGTGTGATGGACTCTAGGTGACCCTGCTCTGGCAGGGGGGTTGGACTAGATGATCTTTCAAGGTCCCTTCCAACCCCTAGGATTCTGTGATTCTGTGATTCTGTGAACAGTTCATTGCAGGACAAATATATCCTTGGTGTACAACTCTCCAGATCACAGCAGCTGGATAATGTTAGTTAAGCTTATTTGTAAAGATATTAAGGAAGCTTATCATCATCATATCAGGCATTGAATTTAATGAAAGAGTCACTCAAACATGCACAGAAATCTAAGCAGCTCCAAGGAAAATAGATAACTTAGAAGGACTGACCTGTACCACAGGAATTAAAGAGTTTGAGGTATATTTATTCATTGAACCTGTGCTCCCTTAAGATCAGCCTGATGGTTATTGAACTGATAACTAAGAAGTCTTATCAGTACTGGGTCTATTTAATTGGTATTTTTTATGAGTTCTCTAGAGCAGAAACATTAGATTTCCATGCAAGGACCCACGGATGCTCTCAGAAAACAAATTTCATGTGGAAGCTGACACAGACCAGATGTACTCATTCCCTGTCATCCAAATTTGAAAGGAAACTTGGGGCTTATGCTCCGTATTTTATTTACTTCTATATTCCCAAGAGGTTGAAAAGCTCTGTGCTTTCTCTGGCAGGACTTCCCCACCCTAGAGCAGAAAGAGCCTCCTGTACTCTGTTTAAAACTGAAAATGCAAACACACACACCTGCGCAGACAATCTGCAAACACTAACTTCTGTCTTAAAAATACACCAGGAGAGAGAAATTGTAAGGAGAAGAGTGTTGCTGTCTGGGGACCTGATCATTACTGAGGGTTCAGTAACACCAGGCAATGGGAGGAAATGACTGACAGGTGGAAAGGACAGGTTGGGGGGCTTGGACATGGGGTCTCAGCAACAGCAGCGCCAAGAGCAGCGCCCACGCTCTGGTCAGGCTGAGCTGTTCATCTTCAGAGGGGAACAGATCTCTTTATAGCCTGCTGTGGGATGCTAAAGGATCCCATGTGTAGGACGGATGGAGGGGTGGTCCTCCAGCTGAGACTCTAAAAACTGAAGCTACATACTCTGTACATACACTGAAGAGCTCACAGCTTTTTTCACTTGAGGTGCTCTTTGCTGCAAGGGTCCTTAGAAACATCACAGAGCACATCTTGTTCAATAGCACCTTGGGAACTTGAGTCCTAGTTTAACAAAATTACGTGCTTTCCTGTGCCTAAGCCACAGGTGATTTAAAATACTCCATCAACAGATACTTTTTTTACTTACAGTTCCAGGAAGGAAAAGAAATTACAGCCACATGTGGGTACCTGCACCTGGGTGACAGAGGATGTTGTGAGAGGGATGCAGGAGTCAACAGTGCTAGTAAATAAAAATCTGAGACATCTGTGTGAGAGGGTGCCTGTGCCAAAACTGCCAGAAGGAAATTAACAAGGACAAAGTTTGCCTAAATCAATGATCAGATGGATTAAACAGAAATGGGTGGGGAATTACCAAGAGACTAGAGGAAAGTCATCAACTAGGAAACAAGTGGTTGCTCTCAGGTACATGGTATGACTCTTGGGGTGTCCTACACAGGGACAGAAGTTGGACTCAATGATCCTGGAGGGTCTCTTCCAACCCAGCATGTTCTGTGATTCTGTGAAGTATGAAAGACACATGAAAATTTGCAGCAGTTGGGAGAAAAGTGGTAACAGCAACAGGCAGAAAATTCCAGTCCAGCACTGCCAGAAAGTTAGGAGGGTTAGTTATAAGAGGGAATTCAGGCATTTACAGGCATTAATTAACATCTTAGAAGTATCCAGTCCCATGGTTTATCTGTTGTATTGCTAATACTAATGCTGAGTATATAGTTCATGGATTGCCAGTTTATCAGATGCCCATAATGAATCAACGAAGCGCTTTGATCCTGATTTGATTTAAACCGTACAAGTCAAGAAGTTTTTCCCTGTGACACACAAGAAATTTTACTGTCTGCAGGGGAGAACATAAGAGGAGATCAGGCTTATGGGACCAAATCCCAAATCCTTCACTCATCTCTGAAAACATGACTCACCCAGCAGTAATGGCCCCCATCATCTGGAAGTTTAGAGCAGCATTTCAGTGCTTCACAAAGTGCTTTGAGATAAAAGATGCCATATAAAAATATTTTATGTTTAACACTTTGTCAGGTGTAACATTCCATCTTGTAAAGGATAATCAGAGATATATACAGGATAACACATTATAACTTTATCTTATGAATCAACCCCAGCAGAGCTTAAGTGCTAATCCAGCAAGTCAGACAGAGCAAAACCAGAAACCACCCAGAGGAGTTTTTTTTAATCTTATATTTGATTCCCTTTCAAATGAATTTTGGTTTATTTTTTTTTTTTTTTAAGAGCAGAAAGAAGTCACATGAGATATTTAGATTCATAGAATCATATAATTTAAACTCAGGTGACTTTGCAAGTGGGAACAGATAAACTCAGAGATCAATATTTAAAGCCTACTTAAACCTTAGGGGTTTCTGTAGCTTCAAGCAGAACACTATTGCCATTTATGCTCCATTGAAGGCAAGACAGATGCAGTCCAAAACCCAGATATGCCTGGATAATAAAGACTGCTGTAAGCCAGGCCTTTTCTGAACTTGTGTAACCAGCTGATTCTCTAAGAGATACTACTTAGCAGCCTTTTTTTTCCCCAAAACAGCTTCATATACAGATTAAAGGACCCAGTTTTGAAGTTTTTATTTTTGTGAACTTGTGAGTAACTTGTGATTTCAACCCTCATAAATATGTGTTGAGATTTTTTTCCTTCAGTATGTTTCCTACACCCACTGTTATTTTTTTTTCCAGGGGATTTATAAAGTTAAGATTTTTTTTTTTAAAAAAGCCCAGGGAGAGAGAAATTTGTACACACAGGCCAGTGTATCAACTGAGTATCAACCAAGACTTGAAATATGATGGGATTCAGTAAGATTCAGGCTTTTTTCTATGTAGGAAACAAACTGCAGAAGCCTGGCTTAAAGCAGTGCCTGTGGCACAGGGATGAGGAGAGAGATGGAGGAAGTAGATGAGTCTCTGGTTTGTCTTCTGAAGCTTCTCCATGTTCTCCAAGGATGTTTATTCCCAATAATCTTTATTAGGCTAAGGAACTGTGACAGAGCACTGGAACAGGCTGCCCAGAGAGGTTGTGGAGTCTCCTTCACTGGAGACATTCAAAACCCGCCTGGATGCGTTCCTGTGTGATGTACTCTAGATGACCCTGCTCTGGCAGGGGGGGTGGACTAGATGATCTTTCGAGGTCCCTTCCAACCCTTAGATTCTGTGATTCTGTGATTCTGTGAACTGTACAGTCTCTAAGGCTCCTCAGTTTTGGATGCACTTGCAAAAAAAAGTGTCTCTCCAAAAGGCTTTCCACCTAAATTTATTCTTTGTAAGCAACTCAGTGCCTCGTGTGATCTATATAAAATGGGCTATCAAATCCACCTTTCATCACTCAACAAAAGGAGCAGACCACCTATTGCTCACAGATGATGTGTGCAGACAGATGCTCAACACATTCTCATTTTTTATGCAAAATCAAAGCCCTGCCCCTTGTGGCTGCAACCTCAGCCCTATCGCAGGGACATGCCTGACACTTGGCAGCTACTAATGAACTTCCAGGTGCTGCAGTGACCTACTTTCAAATACAATCTGCACAGCAAGTCTAGGAAGCTCACCCTCATCATTCCCTTGGCCTGAACAGTCAGGCCAGGCAGTAAATGCCTGTAGCACAAACACAGATATTTTCTTCGTGGTTTCATAGAGTTCTGGTCACTTTTGCCTCAAGGCGTGCAAAACAAATTGTATTTCATATGTTGGTTTTTTTCCTTAAGCTGTGTGTCTGACCAGTGCAAGAGCATCAGAACAACATTTCTTGTTAAAAGCATGTTCTAGACAGAAAATTTCTTTTAAAGCAAACTACTTACCAGTTACTCAAATCAGCCTGTTTAGTTTCCAGGCCACCAAATCAGTGCAATTATGATTTTTTTCAGTACTTGTATGTCCTTTACTTATGCCAGTATTACACTGATGGACCCCTCACCTGCGTATACCTGGATTCCCACCTCCAGAGGCAGTTTTTAATGCCCACCAAAGGATTTCTCAGCCAACCCCCTGTTTATAAACCCCAAGACCTAAATCTTCTGCCTTTTACCAAGAAACAGCAAGCAGTGCCAAGAAGACAGACAAGATGCTGTAAGACTCACACCAGGGAAGACAAAATGATGCTAGCCAAGAGCAAACCATCCTGCCAGCTCAGTGGCCACCTTTGTCTGGGTAAGCAGGCCCTCTGCATCTTCAGGAGACCCATAAGCGTTTGGACCCTGACCAATGTTTTGTGCTCAAATAACAGAGGGAAATACCCTCAGAAGACCTGTTCCTCCCTGTCCTGCCTGTTCCCTAGAGGAGGGTCTGTCTAACCCAAGAAGGAGAATGAATGAATTTTCATCCATCATAAAAATTTCCATTTATTTCAACAGACTCAAAATCAGATCCATATACTTTTTCAAAGTGCTTTACAAGCACCTGAAAATGTATCCTTTATATTTTTGGCACTTAAAGAATGAAGAATGTAATAATATATGCAAGTCAGAGCCAGTAGAGGAAAACAAAACTATTGTGACAAGCAATAAACACCAAAAAAGCCAAAGATGGTGCATGGAAACTTATTTTCTCTAAAATGAAAAGTCTTTCTGCATTCTTTCTGCAACTTGGTTGGTTGCAGAGCTGAGTGTATTACACACTAACAGTAAAAGTGATTGACACAGAGTGAAAGTACATTGTAAATCTAGCTTCCATGAGGGATCTCTACACACACCCCCATAGTAAATAGGATGCTATGATAGCATCAGGTGAGTTATCTGTGTGTCAGTGCTCAAGGAGCTCATGTACCCTGACTCAACTCTAAAAACATCTTCATTGTCATCACAGCCTTCTGCATCAGGAAGATTTTATACAGCGCAAGGCTAATTCAACAAGCCTTGCAAAACAAATGCACCCACCGAGCTCAGCCTTTTCTTCCACAGGCTCAAACACCATCAGTGTGGGACAGGGACCTGCAGGCAGAGCCTCAGCACTGCCTTGCTGCAGCCACAGGTGGCACCAGCAGCGGGATGGCTTAAATCCATGACTTGAGAGATCAAGTCTCAAAACTTGGGGAAAAAAAAACCCAGCAGAATACCTGGCATGGCCCAAAGAAGCAGGAACCAGAGGTGACTGCAATTGCTTTACTGGCCATTGCAAGAGAAATATAAATAGCTGAGTCTCCATGAGTACAGCCTGAAGATAAAGGAAGAAAAAAATCTGCTGTCAGACACTGGCTGTTGGTTGGTTAAGAGCAGTGATGAGCCATTAAAGGAGTATTCTGCACACAGACACTCCAGTGTTTCATTCTGGTGTCTTCATTTTTAATGTAACCTGTTATGACAGTAGCACCAGTGGTCAGTAGTTTCTATACTGGGGCAGCTGCTCTCAGGCAGTAATTTGGAAAGGCCAGCACCAACACAGCACCTGCACCATGCCCAAAATGAAATGTAATGACCACAAACTGAGCTGCCATCACCTGCAGTGGGAAGAGAATTGCTCACCAGCACCTCAAAGGCCTTTTCTCTGCCAGGTGCCTCATCCTCTTGTGCTGATGCTGGAGGCTGTGGTGACAAGCTGAGCACAGGAACCTGCAATCAAAATCAAGGCTTTGCTCCTAGTGGAAAGAAGACATCAGAAAGAAAAGTGAGCTGAGGGCTAGGGAAGTGGTGTCACCCTGCCTGGCTAGGGTTGCTGAGATCCCGAGTCCTCATCTGAGACCCTGTCTAGGCATAAAATCTCCCTTTTAGCTGCCTCTGCCTATCCCAGCAGCTTCATCTGCTCAGAAAAGGCTGGTCCAGGACCATGGTGTCCAAGCTCCAGCAGCACAGGTCATCCTTAGCACAGCACAGGGACAAAGCTCCTCAGAGGAAAGAAAGCAGCCTACAGAGCTTAGTAAGATGCAGAACAAATTAACACTTTTTATCTCCAGCATCTCCATCCACCCTCAAGCTATTTATCACTAAGACACATGACTTTCAAGACTGTCCCCTGTTCACCTCTGTCTAGATCCTTCTTGGTATCTGATGGTGCCAAAAGGCACCTTGCTGACAACTCTTCTGCTCATCTCTGCAATGGGCACAAATCTTGGTGTTTATCTCCAAAACAGTTGTGAGATGAAGGCAAAACAGTGGCCAAAATGGCCAAGCCTTCAAGTTGTAAAAACCACAAGATATCGTTCACTGCCCAAAGGTGTTCGCTACAGGCAGGGTCTGCACTAGTGAAACCATGTTAGGAAAAACACAGGGCACAGGGTTTCCCAGCACAGAAACCTCAAGGGATGTAGGTGGGAGAAGGAGAGAAGACTTCATTTGCAACCACATTCAAGGTGTCAGCCCTGTTCTAACCGGGAGTTCACATCCCTGCTGGGACCTCCCCACCAGGACAGGTGCTGGACAAGCTCCCCCAGAGCAGCCCTTTGGGATCAGCAATGTGAGAGAGGCTTCCCAGAGAAGCAGGCAGAGGGAAGATGTCTCCTCAGCACTTTTCTCTGGGGAGATTTAGAATAAAAATATCAAATTGCCACACCCACTGCCCTTGGCAACTGTGGCGCGTGTCCCGAAAGCTACACTGGTGCACCCCATCACCCAGTCTTCTCCCATGCAGAATTAGGGGCATCATCAGAGCCACCCTCTGACTTCACTCCTGCCAACAGCGTATCAAGAAGATACCCATTTTAAAACTGGCCTTTTTTTCCCCTCCGGGGGCAATGGAAGAAGATGTCTATATTTAAAACGCTTTTTCTGGACTCATTTCAAAGTCAGGGGACTTTTGCGCATCCTGGAGAGAAACAGCTGCTCGTGTCAGAGTTCATTTGGAAATGAATGCCGCAGCCAAACCAAAGCCTTTATGCGGAGCTCATTCCCGAGCAGGGTGCAGCACCCTGCAGCGCCCGAGCTCCGCATTCCTGGGCCAAGAGCACCACCCCGTGGCCTCCCCCGCCATGGCTCTCGCCTTCGGAAACCACAATAAAACTGAAATATTTGAAGGAGAAGGAAAAAAATCAAAAGCTTAGAGTTGTACAAAGAGTTGTATGGATAAGACAGGTAAAAACTCTGTTTACTGTATGAAACCCAGCCAGTGTATGAGCAATGAACAAAATCCTGTATTACAGACGTCCTGTGGAAGAGGGAAGAGTCACAGGGTGGGTTTTGCTGGGACCAGCCGAATGCACAGGGTTGCAGAGGCTTTGGGAGACTAAGCTCCTCTCCCATTCATGGCAGGCACCTGCTTCCTCCTCCTCTGGCACCTCACCTGCCAGGAGAATAGCCTTGCTGATCGTGGGAGAGAACGTATCACCACCCCAAGGGTGCTGCATCACCCAGCAGTGTGCTCCTGCTCCCTGAGCAGCTCCCCAGGCCATCAGCAAGGTGAGGTGGGTCCGGTACCACTGGTCTGGGCAGCAATGGGCACCACCTCCCCATTTCCACCCTCCCTCCACTACCAGTTCACTTCTACACAGGGTATTTCACAGGCTTACTGCATGTTTCTCTGAAGCCTTGAAGAACTTGAAGCCTAAAACAGAGCATTTAACATGTGTTCATCAGTAGTTCTTGCATACAGCTCCCAGGCTTTGCCTGGAGTTGTGCACTCATTGGGTTCCCTGGGGCACACTCAGCAGAGAAGACCTTCCTGAGCACAGTGGGGTTTCTGTGTGTATCCTTCAGCTGCCTGAAGCAGGAATACATTAAATAATTCAGTCCTGGCAAGGGAGACAGCCCCGTGGGAAATAATTTATACAAGTGTTATTGGCTGCTAATGGAAATCTTCAATAAGAGAAAGAAAACGCACACTTCTGTTAAGATTAAATAGGAGTGTGTCCATCTAACAAATAATTCCCAGTAGCTATGCCACGAGATCCACATGCAAAGGATGAGAAAGCTCCAGTGCTTTTAGTATACTGCTCTGAGGATGTTTTAACAAGCTGAATGGATCCGAGAGAAAATTGAAACAGGTGCAATAAAGGCATGCTCTTCCTGGCACAGGAGACCCAATCAAGCAAGCAAGAGAACTCACCAAGTACCTGAAGTACTAATACTCACAACAGCGTGAGCAGGAAGGAGGAAAAGGTTGAGCAAGGCTAATTTGGGAGTGAGCAGCTTACACCAAACACCCACGAGCTCAGCCTGGCAGCACAGTGACAGCTGATGTGCAAGTTTGGGTCACCCAAAGCACCTTTGGCTCACCAGGTCACAGGAACTGCAGTGGCAGCATTCAGTCAGCTTATGCAGTCCTTCATGTCTCTCCTTCTCCTCTTTCATGTCTCTTTCCTTTCCCTGTTCATTTTCCTTATGAGTTCAGGAAGAACAGTTTCTATCATCTGTAAACAGACCAGCTGGCAGGTCACGCAGCCCTAGCTGTGACAAATAATACAAAAGTGTGACAAATACATCCGGCGAGTACTTGTCCTGTTTATCTTCTGGATGTCACTTCACCTAAATACAGGGACATCATGAGAGGAGGGGTTTTGTGCTGAAATATCAACAGTGCTTTAGTAAAGCTAGAATTACCTAAAAGGCTCTTAACTTCAAGAGACACTCCAAGACACTGCAGCACTGTAAACCTTTATCATTTTAGTTAATAGAAAAATCCTCTTGAGTGTTTTTTACTGTGAGAAGTATAGTTTTTGGGACAAGTCAACATCACTGGAAAAAATGAGGTAAGTACAAACACATACAATCATTAGAGTCAACATGCACATGCACGTGCATGTTGTGTAACAAAACATAATGTCAGGCTTTAGTTTCCTAAAATCACCAGGGACCAATTTTATAGAGAAACACTGAAAAGATAAGCCCACACCAATTCAAAACTTTAAGTATTCAATGTACTAATGTACAGTAAGTACATTACCCAAGTACATGCTTTTTCCAGGTGTTAGCAGCCATTTGATTAACATCATGAGAGAGATTTCATTAGAATATCAAATTAAAAAAAAAAAAAAAGAAGAACCCACAATTATCTGTCCCATGCTTTAAGCTCCTTGGGAATTTATTCAGATGTTTTTGTTTAAAACCATTGTTCCTTCATTCATGAAAAATGAGTGATCATAAAGGCAGCATTTGCCTTTTAAACACAGTAACATTATTGGATTTTATTTTAACATAAATGTTCTTGATGTCACAATATGTAAAGCCATATTTTCAACAGGTTAAAACAGTTTTCTAAGCCATATAATTTCCTAAATATACTTATTGTCATTTTTCCCCTCTGAAATGTATCTTATGCTCTAAACATAGAATCATAGAACCATTACAGTTGGAAGGGACCTCCAGGGTCATCAAGTCCAACCTTTATCCCATCATATTCCTAACCATTAGACCATCAGACCATGGCCTCAAGTGCCTCATCAACCCATTTTTTGAACACCCCCAGGGACGGTGACTCCACCACTTCCCTGGGCAGCCCATTCCAGTGCCCAACCACCCTCTCAGTAAAGAACTTCTTCCTAATATCCAACCTAAACTTCCCCTGATGGAACTTGAGGCCATTTCCTCTCGTCCTGTCATTAGCAATTTGGGAGAAGAGACCAACACCAGCCTCACTACAATCTCCCTTTAGGTAGTTGTAGAGGGCAATAAGGTTTCCTCTCAATCTCCTCTTCTCCAGGCTCCATAACCACAGTTCCCTCAGCTGGTCTCCATAAGGCTTGTTTTCCAGACCTCTCACCAGCCTCGTTGCC
>VZRW01009707.1:80270-116404 GCA_013398125.1 Aegotheles bennettii | reverse complement strand
CCAAGATGAACCTTTCCATAATCTTCCCTGGCACCGAGGTCAGGCTGACAGGCCTGGAGTTCCCCAGATCCTCCTTCCTGCCCTTCCTGTAGATGGGCATCATGTTGGCAAGTTTCTAGTCATCTGGGACCTCACCCAATAACCAGAACTGCTGATAGATGGTGGAGAGCAGCTTGGCAAGTTCCTCCGCCAGCTCCCTCAGCACTCTCGGGTAGATCTCGTCTGGCCCCAAAGACTTATGGGTGTCTAATGACTCAGCAGGTCCTTTACTACTATTTCCTGGATTACGAGGGGTTTATTCTGATCTCCATCCCAATCTTCCAGCTCAGGGAACTGAATAATATGAGAACTGGTCTGGCCAGCTTGAATCTATGGCCACTTCTCTTTTTTAAAGTCAAGTTTGCAAATTCTAGCAAGAGATGCAGACAAGACGATGGTTTCTCTACAGCAACTGCAAAAACATTACTTGCTGCGCACTTTCACTGTGGGTTTCCACAAGGACCACTTTCAGTAGTGAAATTTTGAAGAAAAACATTGGATTTTTTTGTTATTGTTTGTAAGCCGCTGTTTACACCCTGCTTGTACCTTCCCTAGCACAGAGTCCACCCTGGAGGATCTCTGGATGCCCCGCCCATATTTTAAATAGTCTTTGTAGACATCCTTTTTCTTAAAGCTCATAGTACTGATCTAAGTGAAGTACTTAAAATCTTCATATAAAGAGCCACTAGACTGGAGTTCTCAACCAGTATTTCTCCAGCAGCAGTGCCCCAAGCTATCAACGTTTCGATGTGCTGCAACTACACATAAAGGAATGAGATGGGTGCAAAGGGGGAGGCAAGACCTAACCTGAAAATTAGCTTACACACAGCACTTAAATGAGGTGTAGGCAGTGAAGTAAGATGAAACACCAACTTGAGCGCAGCTATTGAGCGCAGCTATTGAGCGCAGCTAAACCACTGTAGGTTTGATCAGCTCATGCTCTTGTTAATACCTGAGAAAGGGACAGTAAACCTACCGGAGAACAGGACCGAGGATGTCAAAACTTTTACCCATCTCCCAAATATTTTCTAACTGAAGGTGTAAGCCAGCCCTGTCACATCTCTAGAGAGGTAACTGAAGGGAACAACCTTCAGGTGCAGGAGGAAAAAGGGAATAATCTGTTCTCCAAACCTATTCTGGATCTGAGCAGGAGCAATGAGCTAAGGCTTTGGCAAAAGAGGTTCATTTGGCAAGATCAAAATTAGGAAGTACTTTCTGACAGTAAGAAGAGCAAAATACCATTAGAAATTACCTGTAAAGCATATGGGATCTTATTCTTCAAGCTTTTATAGAACAGGCTAACCAGTGACCATCTGGAGTTCCACAGGCATCTGACCTTGCAAGAAGATAAAGTGGCAACCTCCTGAAACACCTTCTAGTTCCCTGGAGAGGCACTAAAAATGTTTGGGGGAAGTAGATATCTACCAAATGTTTGGTAGATAAGCAAGTTCTTAGATACACCTTTGAGCTTGGCGTTTTCCCTTGTCAACACTTAGTTCCTCACGTGTCTCATTTGTGACTCTTTGCCCCTTCTCCACACACCTGCAACACACACCTTCTCCACAAACCTGGACCTGCTACACATGGGCTCACAGCTCACGGTGCTGCATCATGTGAGTGTGGTGGATCTGTTCAGTAGTCTTCTGACCTGAGCTCACTACATTACCCAGCTGGCTAGGAAAAATGAGTAATAATTGTATCCTTTCACTGTATCCATCATGTACAAGGTGCTTATAATGTGCATTCGCATATGTGGTTATAACTAAAAATTGCCACTTGTCATTCAATTTCCAACTGCCCTTGAACTTCTGTGTCCCAGACAGAAGATGTTTCATCCTTTGAGTACCACCTACTGTACTTTAGATACTAACTACTACTCAACACCACAGTAAAATATTTTTATGTTGATGCATGTTAGCCTCAAGCAGGTTACATGCTGGCCTCCTTCAAGATGTGAAGGGAAGCTGTCATTCTCTAGCAAAGCAAAAGTCCAGGTGAGAGTCTGAACCTGTGCTTAGGCATAGAGCAGCCTCCCTCAGTCCCTTGCTGCTCTCCTTGCTACCACTCCTACTCCTTACCCCTACTACAGTTATTCTCTTTGCATTTCTCCTATTGAAACAAAACTTTTTAATTGCAGGTTAATTCAAGCCTCTTTGAAGATACTCTACAGGAATGGCAAAAGGGCTCCTGTCTCCCTCACTGGTTTTGAAACCACCACCGACAGCCACCCTTGCCTTTCCCTGACCAAGGATTTCCTCTTGCATCCCATTTTTCACCACTGCATAATTCCCCTCTTCAGTATAACCTTTTTTAAACCAAACTTACTTGGGGAAATCTACCCAATTAGACATATAAGTCAATTAGGCTGATTGACAGCAGGATTCTGTCTAGCATACACTTAATTGTAAATGCAAACACTCAGCTGGAATAAATACCTGCCTCGTAAGAACTTGGTGAGGCTTAATTAGTTAGTGTTTGTGAAGAGCTTTGAACACATGAAGCTCTGTACAAGCACCAAGTGCTATTCTCACTCTTCCTAGTAGTTGGGGCTTCAAAGTTGGACATGGCTAAGGTGAGTTGGGAGGATTTCAAGGCCAGAATGTGACCCTACCCCAAGGCCACTGGGGACCACAGCTACAGAAGTGAGAGGACAGACTGGTGTCGGGCAGGGCTTTAACCAAACATTGCTGCCATTCTGCACTCATGAAGCCTCTCTTGTTCCTCAGCAGGATGGCAGCAGCCCCTGACCTCCAGACCTCCACAACAGCCCTTTTCACCACACCGGAGCCAGTCCAGGATCAACTTGGCTGGCAGGGCAAGAGTGAACCTTGGATCCTGGCTGTCCTGCACCCCATGATCCAGTATTCTTCCCAGGAAGGAATTCAGGTTGCTGTGATTTTATAGGCAGCCTTTTACAAAGCCATTCACTGAGACATCAACGGGCTGAGGCCTCCAAGGATGCCCAGAAGTATCACTGTTGTTATTACCAGCTAACACAGATGTAGGAAAGCTGCATCTTAACAAAAAACCTCCATATACCTCAGCAATGCAAAGGATCTCTTCCCAAACAAAGATGCACATATGACATATGCATCTTCTTGCAAAGCTAAATATCTGTGAATATACGGACTTAAAATAAATCCTGTTTTGCAAGTTGTGTTTTTCACCAAAAAAGATCATATCTAAAAACTAGTAATGTTACTAAGCATAATAGATAAAATACCAATACAAATAAAGAATTCTTTTTTCAGCCTGTACAGAACTGCCCTATGCAAATTCGCAAATGGGTATGCATATGTGAACTGAAAAGCATCTATTTTAGGATTCACAATATATAGTTGGACTGGCATTTAAAAAAATAAAAATAAATTCCTCAGAATCCAAACCATTGTAGCCTGCCACTACAGAGGCTTCCAGACAAAAAAACAAAGCTGTCCCATCCTTGCCCTTCCTCTACCAGTCCATTTGACATTGAAAACAAATTGAGTGACAGCAAATATGGATTCCTGGTGATTTACCTTGCTGGAATGAAGCTGCTGGATTCTCTTCCCAGAATACTTCTTACAGGATCTATCCAAGAGTTCATCCAAAGTGTCCTCTGGATAAAGGCTGATTAGTTGTCAGTACAGCTTGTAGCAGTCACATCACTGATTCATTAAAACAATGATCTGATAACACTATTTTTTGATGGCACATTTTGAATAATATATTCTTTTTTCTGGTACATGGAAAAGTAAAAACACTGGCAGGTAACCCCCAGAACTAACACTACAGAAGAGCCAGCACAGAACACAGCATTTATATCATTAACACATACGTGCATCTCCAATGGAAGCTGCTAACCTAAAAAGCCTCAGAGGAAGATCTACCACTCCATAAGAAATTAAGAAATATTTAAATGCAACTAAGAGGCAAAAGCCTCCATAACTATGCACCAGCTAAAAACCATTGAAACCACAGAAATGCCCTCAGAAACACCAGAAGTTCAAAATATATGTTATGGATAATCTGTGAGGGAATCTTTGCTAATGTCAAGTACATAGGAGCCAAGTTTAATGCTAGAGAAATCTGTTTCTGTTTTCCTTAAAAACTGGATCAGGAACAGCAGAAATTATTTTAAATGGAGGGTGGGGGTTTTCAAGCTAACTACTTTAAAAGCATAAATTATACAATTATTTCAGAGAAAGTGATAATCTAAACACCTCTTTGGTGGCTTTTAAAATCCTACTCTCAGAGATTAAAAAAAATAAAATAAATATTTAACCATGAAAGAAATACAGAATCATCTTCAGTGACCATCACATTCAGTGGTCTGTTTTGGCAATTAGATAACTACTTCATTTTCCTGGCCATTAAGGGTCTTATCTGCATACCTTTGTTCAAGTTCTCCTTGTATTTCCTGCAACCTTTCTCCAGGTGAACTGTGTACCTAAACACAGGTCTTGGAATATTCTAATTTTACAACCTTACCAGTCATCTGCCATTAATTTATGCAAGGCTCCATCTGTCACAAGGGGTTTATTACCTTTACATCCTAACACGCAGCTCTGACCATTTGTCCCTTGAACATTCACTGTGTGATATATGAGAGCACTGAAAAATAAACTTCCATAAAATGCTTGTGTGGCTGAGTAATTGCTCAGTTATTCATATGATGGAGCAGTTTTGGTTTTATTTCTTTTAAGGGATTCTCCTCCTGTCCTGTTGTTAGAGAATTACGATCCAGGTGGGATAAAGCTAGCAGTTGCCATAGTATCTGCTTGGAACTAGTTATCCCTAGACACACAAAATTAAGTGGGGAATCACCTTGGGAATGTTACACAACAACAGGGGAAAAGACATTTCTTTATTTCATTCATAAAGATTTGTTAGATTTGTCCGTAGCATTGATTCACTTAAGAAAATAAAACATTTTGGAAAAAGTTAAGTTTTTCTTCAGCTTTTCCTCAACTTGTTTTTTTGTTGTTATGTTTTTGGTTTTGGGGGGGGGGGGTTAACACTTTTTTCTTTCATAATCTTCTCTTGTAATGGTGAGGAGCTACTTTACATGTTGTCTCTCTCTCTTACTTTGTTTTAGGTACATAGAAATAATAACCCACCAGGACATGTGCCAGCCTTTAGCCAAACAGCCAACATGATTGCATTTTTAAGGACACAACATTGCACTTTCATTTGAAATACTGGTCAATAATACATCTTTCACCCATTAGTCACCACATGAACATTACTTTGGCCAGTATGTTTCCAGAAAAGCTGAAATTAATAAAATTTATTCAACCCATTTAATTCCATCCTTACACTAGGCACATAAGTTTCTTCAGTGCCCATTATATAACAAACCTATACATTGAAGCATTACAATGTCATTAAAACCATCAACATTGCAAGACAGGGAGTTGCAAATGCTTAGGGTCACAAAACCTCACTCTTTTTGAAAAGTCAGCAATGAGGTTTGCTTGATGACTTACCACAGCACTTAACGATTATACTCTTCCATTTTCTAGAACTATTGTCTTTGTTGCTGAAATCCTTGACATTAAACATTACCTAAATCATTTTACACTGAAATTCTTCATGAGAAATGCCTTCTTACAATGCAGTCATTGTCACTGAAATCTAGAAAGCTTTACCAACTGACACAGCCATGGTAACACAGGAATAACCCTTTGTGTATGATGCATCATATTTTTCCAGTGGTCAGAAGGAGCACCCCTTATTCAGTCCTCCACCCTTTGTTCAACAGAGAAATCTCAAACACCTTTGGAAGTTGTTGTGGCACCTAAATACTTATCTCTAGCAATGTACTTCATGGCTTTTTGTTCTCACTAGGGCAAATATTCTCAATGCCTGAATTGCTGAAACACTTACTACAGGAATAGTCTTGCATTTCTCTACATTTTTAGATGGTTTCCACTTTTCATTTCAATTTCTGAATTCAGAAAACAAAATGTATTTTCAGTGACAGTTTAAGGTTAGTAGCTTTACTTTTTCTGTTGTTTTTTTCCTCAATTGCTACATTATCAAAACAGCTCTGATTTAAAAAGATAAAATTCTGCATGAATACAACATCTGTTTATAGCTCAAGGCAACAGAATGAATCAGCAAACTGGATGATACAAGGGGTCATCTCTTCTTTTTCTAAGAAATAGCATGTAGCAGTGACAACTTTAATGGCTCATTTAAAAAAAAAAAAACCTGCTGGGCTCTGACTTCAGCTACCAGTGACATAGGAAACACAGCTGAATCCCACTCCTAACAGCAAAGCATTAAATCATATTTAATTAGCTGCCTATACATACCATTCAAATGCACTGCAATATATTTGTGTGATTATCATAAAAGTCAGTCACTCCTAACAGTCTGCGGTTATTCTAAGAGCAGTGAGGAGGCTGTGGTCTCTCCAACTACCAATATGTAATAAATGAGAGCCTGTACTGGTTCTCACTGGCAGCCACTTTATCACATATGCTCACATCCAGAGAAAGTAACTTCTTCAAAAACACCATCAATATATTAGATGCATTTTTATTTCCACTGCTTCAGCTGATACTGGCAGGGCTGCAGGAAAATACCATTTTTAATAACAGAACTGAAATATACACAAGTTACCAAGAAACTGTCCTTTGAAAAAGCCATTTTTGCAATGAACTCAATTTCAACTAGAATGCCTGTTTCCACAAACAAAGCAAATCTTTTTCTAAACTTGAATTTTACAGAATCAAAATTTATGATGAGAGAATTCAGTTCTGTGTGTATTAAGCCTGGATGATTGCGTATTAAGCCGATGTCATGATTGCTCTAACATCATAGCAGACATGATTAATGCTCTACAGGGACAAAAATGGTCTTAGAATCAATCTCGGCTCCAGTTTTGTAAAGAATTGTGTTGGTTTTAATGGGATTATATACAGCAACAAAGAAGAATACATCTGTAAGTATTCAAAGAACTGCAGCATTAGAATGGGTCCTTCTAAGTGTAAGTGAAGGTACACACAATACTTACTGAAATTGCAAATCTTTTAAAATAAGCATTTCCCAAATAGATAAATTGTCAGAATAAAAATTTTAAAAAAAAATAATCTCAAAATACTTGGCCACGTAATTGTTTCCCAATTTATTGGAAAGAATATTGAAACAGAACATCCACTACATAGTTTTGCCTTTATCTAGCAGGTTGAAAAAACACTTCTCTGCTGAAGTCTATAATACATTTTTGGAAAATGACACCTTCAGCCCAGTTGCAAATAAATCATATTATAGAACACACAGTGCCAATATACACTGTCAGTCCACTTAAAGTGCCCATACTCCTTTCAAAAGCAAGAATGTCAACAGTGAAGAATTGTACTTATGGACTCAGAGAGGACAGAAAAATGCATGCCCAGCAACATAAAAACCATTTTCTATCTGTTGATTAAATTAAGAGAAATCTAGGCAACAGACAAAACGGTAGGAGGAAGATTTCATGCTGATACTTACTTGTCTTTGGGAAGATCAGTTTATAAGCACAGCAAATTATAAGAGATTCAAGGCCAAGTGCCGGGTCCTGTACCTGGGTCCCAACAATCCCATGCTTGGGGAAGAGTGGCTGGAAAAGAGAGCCCTGTGGAAAAGGACCTGGGGGTGTTGGTCAACAGCCAGCTGAATAAAAGCCAGCTGGTCCAGCTTGGCCCAGGTAGCCAAGAAGGCCAACAGCATCCTGACTAGAAATAGCATGGCCAGCAGGACTAGGGAAGTGATCATCCTCATGTCCTCAGCACCAGTGAGGCTGCATCTGAAATCCTGTGTTCAGTTTTAGGCCTCTCACTTCAAGAAGGACATTGAGGTGCTGAAGTGTACCCAAAAAAGGGCAATGAAGTTGGTGAAGGGTCTGGAGCACCAGCCTTATGAGGAGCAGCTGAGGGAACTGGGGTTCTTCAGCCTGGAGAAAAGGAGGCTGAGGGGAGACCTTATCACTCTCTTCAGCTACCTGACAGAAGGTTGTAGAGAGGTGGGTGTTGGTCTCTTCTCCCAGGTTGTAAGTGACAGGATAAGAGGAAATGGCCTCAAGTTGCACCTGGGGAGGTTTAGATTGGATATAAAGGAAACTTTTTTCACTGAAAGGGTTATCAGGCACTGGAACAGGCTACCCAGCGAAGTGGTGGAGTCACATTCCTGGAGGTGTTTAAAAGGTGTGAAGATGTGGCACTTAGGGACATAGGTTACGAGTGGACTTGGCAGGAGCTGGATTACCAGCATAGGTTAACAGCTGGATTTGATGATCCTAAACGTCTTTTCTAGCCTAAATGATTCTATGATTATAAATTTACTATATTAGCAAGCAGACTGAATACTGCCCCAAATCTGAATACTTGCAGAAAAGCAAACAGTCAACTCCAGAAATTTAACTTTCACAATAGGACCATAACCCGAAATGCCCAAGCTCAGAGGATGACATCCCACTATCCCTCTTTCATCCTACAGCCAAAAACTGCAGTAATAGATATGGGAAATCCACCTATAATGCCAGTCAGAACAGAGATGGCAGATTTAATGGGGTTTGAGTTCAGCTATTCCACAGAGCAGCTAAACTAATCTTAGGATAAAGAGAAGAGGTCCCTGAATAAAAGGAGTTAATGTCTATGTCTCAGAGGAAACAGAGTCTCTGCTGTACTGCCAAGTTTCAATCATGAGTCTCTTGGGTACACATTTTTAAATCTTAGGTGACTGAAGATACAAGCAAGGACCAAATTCCCATCATTCATTTCAAGGCAGTTATGCACTATGCAATGTGAACTGCTAAGCTCTTTTACGCATTTCCAGATGACTAAATACTTTCTAAAATTTTTGCTCATTTCCTGCACTGGCCCCATTCCTATTTCCCATTTCTAAGACCAGTATTTCCTGTAGAAAAACTTATTAATACTTAAAGATTTCACCATCTTTCAGTAACAGAAGTCATCTGAGGGCAGAAGAGAGGTAGATGACAGTAGGTAGGTGATAGGTGATACAAAATAGGTAGGTGAGGTCTAGGATCAATGAAATGTAATAGCATACATGAAAGTGAAGAAGTTTACCTTGGTGGACAAGTAGAGGGGGACATCCAGGGGTCACTTTATCTTTAGACACTGGAAAGTGTACCACTGGAGAGTTACTTCTTAGTTTGAGTCACAGTCAGTCACTAAAAACATGGACTTCACGTTCAGAAACTCCTAATGCAGTGAGGAAAGTTTATGATGCATGAAGCTAGTAACATAGGCTTTCAGTGATGCTCAGAATGCTTCATAAGACTCTTCAGCTGATGTCTGGGAACAGCACATCCTTATGTAAACTCCAGCTACCCTGCAGTGACCACTTTTGTCACTACCATAGTTGAAAGCCTTAAATGTGATTTTAAGTGGTCATGTGCATCACTACAAACTGAAACAGTGACGACCCAGTTCTGAATGTCTGGATCTTGGTGCCTAAAAAGTATGAGGGCAGTTAGGACATGAAAATATAAGCATGGGCTTAAAAACCACAACCAAGTAGAGAATAGCTAAGTCTATGGTTAAAGATAAGAGTCAGGGCCTTTGGTTTCTAAAGAGAGAAACAAATTGGAATAGTTGATACCAGATAGTAACGAAATAACCCTGGAATAACTAGAACCCCACCAGGATGTCTAGTTGTGAGATAGGAATCAACCAACAGCTTTAAGAGGCACCAAAGGTTTCCTGCTCAGCTGATTTGCAAAAGCTTGCAGGAAACAAACAGGTTCTCCTCTTCTGTTGCATTAGACCTAGCAAATCGTTTGTAAGTAGATCTTTTCTGTTGAGGTCTGCAATATGAATTCATACTTTGCTCTTAGCTTTTTGGGGTTTTTTGTTTGTTTTTCTCAGTGGTGCATTCTGACTCTCTGTTGTTAGTATCTACAGAGCTAGGGACACTGTAACTTGTTTTACTTTCAGCAGAATATAAGGCCTTATGAGAGCCTAAATCACAAAGATTTAATGAATGGCAAGGAGTGATATTTTTTCTTCCTAATGAATCAGCAAGAACTTGCTCTCTGTGAGACTTTAATCGTCACCAGCTTTGAGCTTCCTCAGACTTCCTGTAGACAAATAAACCAATCAAGAAGTGCCAGCATAAGGGGAAGATGACTCCAGAACCCAAGGAGATAGCAATCACTAGAAAAATCTCAGGAAAGGGAGCAAGAACAGAAAAAATCCTCACTTCTAGAGTGGGAATTTGATTAGAAACTCTCTTATAGAGTGTAAAGATCAGGTCTGCATTGGAATGTCATACAGTGGGAAGAGAAAAGCTTAAGAAAAGGCAGTAGGTGATGAGGGAACATGGGAGATCTTTGAGACCAGTAAGTGGTTTTTTACTATTTTTTTGTCTGAGTTCTGTCTAATCTTATTAACTTTCAACATCAGCAAACAATGCTTGAGGCCAAGCTCACCAAAATCATACGTGTGTTCTCACTGCTTCAAGCAACTTAAACCATAAAGACTGGGGACCAGGACTCCTTAGAGCAGCACAAAGGCAGAGCAAGAACAGTGGAAGCAATAGCAGAAAAGAAGGAATATGTTAGTAGGAGAGAGAAAGAAAGATGTAAAAACCCTGAGAAGAACCCAGAAGCTTTTTCAGCCTCCAGCCTGAAGAAGGAGGGCCTAACATGACATGTCTATTAACAACACCAACAAACCCATCCCTCAGCACTGCCACAACAGTGTCTGTACTTACAGATACAATGTGGTGACAGCACACAGCACCATCCATGTCTCTCTGGGACCCAGAGAACTTGAGAGAAAAACAAAACCTTTGAAAAAATAATTAATCTTATATTAATTACAAGTAAATTCTCTATCTTCTGTACTGTGAATACGGTTCTTAGAGGTGAAAAAGGCAAACCATAACACAATCTCCAAAGTGTCAGATTCGTTGCTGATAAAATACTCTCTTTATCACTTCAAACTTTATTCCTAAATGACTATATTAAAAATAATTACAAAATATAATATTGCAAGTCAGAAGGTATTTTTCCACATTTTCCTATCCAAAATAGGTTAAATTAACAGAGAAGTTATTACTAGTACTCAAAGACCATGTAATGCATTTAGAATATGAGGTTACACATAGTCTTAACTCAAGAAAGCACTTAAATTCGGTTTTGTTTTCAGGAAAAGGCAAAGTCTTCCTGACTCAGGGCCACTAAAGCAGAGGTATGACATATTATATAGATACTACTTGGGCACACAGTAAAGATTTAACTGGTTTGTTTCACAAATGTTTAAACTCCACAGCAAGTCTTATCCAAATATGTATTCAAAATAAGCCAGTTCAGTTGAAAGTGCAATTCTCCTTTAAGAGTCAAGTTGTCTCTACTTTCATACATCATTCTTGCAGCAAAATTGTCACAAGTTGAAACAGAAACATGATGAAGTACCCCACACTTTTTGGTAATTCAGCAAGTTCACACAAAATATTAGCACTCACCAAAAATAACATTCTGGTTCATACAGTTATGAAAATGTTCTACTGATTCTGAAATGCTTCTGACATTTCTCATTATGAAATACATAGAGAAGCAGCTCTGAAATTGTAAAACACCCTCATTCATTTCTAGAAGCTATGAATTCAATGCTAACACCACTGATTTTTTAATGTCAATATTATTTGCTAGCACATGGAACTTGTTGACAAAGCATTATAAAACAGACATCTCAAGTGCTTTTTGGATTTGATTAGTTAGCCAAAAATTCTGAGATTCCAAAGCTGCTCTAGGTCATGGTCCTTCTCAGGACTGNTTTAAACTGCATCCAAGCAAATTATAAAACACATACACAACGAAGTATCTGACCCACAACAAAGCATCTGCCCCTGGGAGACCTTTCCATAGTCAACAAGTTGTTGTTTTTCCCCAAGCTGAACTTTAATGTAAGTTCATGCCATTGCCCATTCTCATGGAAGCAAGGAGGAAAAGCTCCCTGGAGAAGGCAACAGGGGAAAAAACATACAATTGTTAAATTACACTGAAAAAGTATAAAAGCAATTGAGCTGTGAGTGTGTTGACATGAAGGTAAGGGTTAAATAAGTCACAAAATCAGCTTCCTATCTTGCTCTCCTCCATCAGCATGGAAGAGTCACAGATGCAAGTGGATGGCTCCTAAGAAAAAAAATCTGTATGGAAAAACACTTGAGCACTTTCAATAAACACACCTTTGGGAAAAGAAACAAAGTTCCCTTAGAATTTCTTTACTTCCTACTTCCCACAGTAGAAAGAAAAGCACTTTGAAAGTTATTATTACAGTCTTGAAAATGTATCCGCCATTATATTTTCCACTTCTTCTCATAAACAAATGAAACCGCCATACTACACAGCACCACCATAATTTAACAGAAACATTGTACAGTGTATTGCCCTGAGAACATCCAATGAAAGATGCTGTCAAGGGAGATAGCATAAAATATCTGATTTAGTCTACAAGGATTTTCCTTCCCTCACAACTTAATAAATAGGAACTTACTGCTTATTTAACATATCCTACAGATACAGGATATATTTGCTTTTTTTTATTCCTTCACCTTCTCCATTGCTAGCAAGAATTGGTGAAAAGGAAGTTTAGAGAACTAGTGCAGGATGTGTATGCAGACAGCTATTTTCAAAACATTATAAACACAAGACATAAACACAAAGCTCCTGGAAGGTGTCACAGAAAGAGACAAGAAAGGATTTCACAGTTATTACACAGAAGCAAACATTTGTCATCTAAGATACACATTTTGTAATGTAAAAGCCCAAATTAGTATTTAAAGAAAAATAGCAGATACTCTCCAGGAAATATCTAGCCCCCACCGCAGTCAACAGAGAGACTCATAAGTAACATCAGAGGGAAATGGATGTGAACTTGATCTTTCTTCAGAATCTCAGAATGAAAAAAAATAAATGCATCGCAATGGCCAGCAACAGCTATACACCAAAGGTCCGATTAATTCAGAAAAGAAAACATAAATTATTTGCTAATCCATAAAAAGACGACTAAATGAGCTTGAAGAGATTTCATGTGTCCTCAACGGCAACTCCCTTTCGGCGCTGGGCCCGGAAATGACGCTCAATGTTTATTGTCACCTCCCTCTGCAAATTCCTGCTGTTAGTTTTTCCAGCTGTTCTGATCCAAGGGTGCTGAAGCACTTGTCGTGCTGTGTAGCGCTTCTGGGGATCCACTATCAACAGCCTGGTTATGAGGTCTTTTGCTGCTATAATTAAAGAAAGAAAAGGAGAGAGGGGAAAAGAACAGTGAAGTGCTGATGCTGACAGTTACACCTACATAAAATGTTCTTATTTTTTCTTACTGCTTTTACCAATAGTCACTCTTGTGATTATTCCCAGGAGATATCAACAACTGGACAACTGGATTTAGAACTAGTGACAGGAGATCTTAAATCTCCAGCGTATCTATTATTGATATCATTCTCCCCTTCAGAAAGAGAGAAGAAAGTGAAGGGAATTTAATCTTGAAGGATTAAATGCTGAAGACATCAGGCTAGGCATTTGGATTCACAGGAATTAGAACTGGGTATCTCATCCCTCAAGGAGCATAAAAGTCATAGAATGTTGTTGAGCACCTTCTTTAAAAGACTGCATAGAAAGAGAAGGATTTTAGGATTTCTGATTTTGAAGAGTGCACAGGAGACCCTGTACTAGCCTGCGAGCTGGGAAAAAACTACCATGTGCACACCCCAGTGACCTCAATAGAAAACCCACACTGCGTTCTGCAGAGCAAGGATTTCATTCTCAGCTTTTCACATTTTTGCATACATCTTTACAATCTAACACAACCCTGGACATTATTTTGGTACTTTTTTCTATGGAGACAATTCATATAAGCAAGTTGAGAAAAATCCTTGTTCTTGCCTCAGAAAGGGAGTAATCCATTAAAACAATCAGACCTAATACTCAGATTCACAGCCATCAATACTACCTGAGGACTAAATTCACATATAGAACAAACACAGAATCACACAACAGAGACCTGTAAGACACCTATAAGTTCACTTTCCTGAATAAAAGAGAGTTCTTTCCACTCCAGGGAAGAAGTCTGTGACTTCTCGGGTCTGCCATACATGCTGAATCTTACCTGCAGAAATATTGTCCCAGTATGGGGAAAGGAACTCATAGTGACCCAGCTGTATGATCTGAAACAGCTCTTCTTGATCACGGTCCTGACTGCGAAAAGGGGGAAAACCGCAGAGCAGAATGTAAAGGATCACACCAGCTGCCCACATATCTACTTCGAGCCCATAGCCTAAGGAAGAATGACAAACAAAAGTCCTGTTTCAGAAAGAAAATTCACAATGGGCAAGGAACTGTTTCTTTTTTATTCTGTTTTCCAAGAAACACAAAAGCTCTGCTCAGTTTCTTAAAAAGATGAGGTCAACAGAAGAATAAGTGACTGGTACACCACACTTACAAGCTGAACTGCTCTTGCTCTGCCTGTTAATAACTACATCTCTCACAAAGTGCCTCTCTCCTTCAACATGTTTCACAAACACTGTCTCACAAGGCCAGTGTCAATTGGAGACTAATTGAGAAAACACAGCATATATTTCTAAAATAGTCCTCTTCAGATTCCTTCCAAAAAAACACTGAGAAGGTGCCAAGTTTCCATTGAAATTGAATATAAGTGGAGATGTGCAACCCAGCTCCACAGAACAAAAACCAGAAATAGCTTTGCTTGAGTCATCAGCAGAACTGACTCCTTTTCAGGTCTGAATCTCTTTGGATATGAAATCTTGAAAATTTCTTCTGATGTGAAATGTGTTTCAGCTTGTTTAACATACATGTTCGTAATGTTTTTGCATCATTAGGAGCCTTGGGAAGTTGTTTGTGTTACAGTCATGTAATGGGGCTGACTACCCTCAGGTCACAACATGAACTTTTGTTCATTCCCCCACTTCAGCAATTACCATCGATGGAATTTTATGGCTTGTTTGCTTGGAAATCAGTGTTACATTACCATAGTCATTAATAATGCAAACATGACTGATGTCACGCTCATGTTTGTCAAAAGCTAGGTTTCCTTTCACAGATTACACTGCTAGCCAACCTCCTACCCTACAAAGATATATCAGTAGGTTTAAACATTCTGGAACATTTCCATGATTAGAAAGTTCAGAGTGACTGTATGATTTACAACAAATTATAAATATGTACACTCACCCTTCTCAGCAAGTATTTCAGGGGCAACATACGTTGGTGTTCCACACACAGTAAATATGGGTTTTGTAACCTGCTTTGCAAGGCCAAAATCTGCTAGTTTCAGAGTAGTAGATTTATCTGCATTATGCTGAACCTATACTCAATGAAAAACACATATATTTAGTCCAGATGCATTTTAAGACAGCAAAAGATAAAGGAAGTAGTTAATAACAAACAGGGAAAAGTTCTAATAATAGTGTCTTCAAGTAACATGAAATGGAAACAGTATTTTAATAAACTGTATTCAGAAAGTGTTCTTTCCCCCCATATACTAAGAGGGTGCGTGTATTTAAGAGGACAAGCAATAATGGAAAAAGAAAATTTTGCTCTACAAACTCTGACACACTGTAATTTCCAAGAAATTAAAAGGAGGAAGACAAAAAAAATCACAAAGAGTCAATTAAATGCTATTATTTCCTCTTGGAAAAGTAAATTCTTCTTTTTCCCTGGGAAAGCAAAGAAGAATGCTGTGGGTGTCTTTATGCTTGTATGTGATATACCCTGGTAAGCTACTGACTTTACAGTACTGATCTATTTAAAAAAACCCAAAACAAACAAACAAAAAAACCACAAACAAACAAACAAAAGTTTTACTTTCTTTGCAAATGACTTGGCTACTCTACCTGCTGCCCTGAAAATAAATGAAATACAGTCATCACATAGTAAGAGTTGGGGCAATGGATTCATACAGAATGTTCTCCTAAATGGGTCTTTCCAGCAGTTCCCATTTCCTACATCCACCTGGAAAGTAATCAAAACACTTCTTCCTATTCTAATTTTGTATGTGTGGGACTTCAGCATTAATTTGCAATGCAGTTAATGAAACACTATTTTAAGAAATAAAAATGTCAGCGACATAGACAGTGGGATCAAGCACACCCTCAGCAAGTTTGCAGATGACCTTTAAAGGTCCCTTCCAACCCAAACTATTCTATGATTCTATATTCAAAGGCCAAGTCATGAAGAACGTAGCAGTGTAATTAAACACATCAGTATTCTCAATAGCGGTGACTGATATTCAAATATTCTTCAAGAGATTAAAAAAAGTCATGAATTTTATTTAAATGAAAAATGGTCTGTCTCTGGAACTATGCCTACAAGAAAGCCAGGGAAATCTAGACTCTAGTTTTGAATGGACAAACAGTATAACGCAACAGGTATACTCCATGCTTTAACAGCTCATACTTTGCCATCAGACAGTGTTTGAGAAAGCCAAAAGTTCAAGATGGTCTCCATTACAAGACAACTAAGGGCAGAGATGGGACAAAATTTCCTCTCCTACATTTACAGCTGACTATCATCTTCATAGATCTTTATAGAAACTGTAAGCACTCATCCAATTTTGATTAAGCAAAAAGTTTTTGGTTTATTTCTTTTAAAGAAAAAATACTACATTACAAAATAACACATTATAGCTTACTAATAGTTTTTTATCTTCTTTATATAAAACATAAGCACTCTTCTAGTTCTGATTAAGCAAAACATTTTAGAGCATTTTTCTGTTTTTCTAAGAAAAAATATTTTTCAGTATGAAACTGAAAATAAAGTTTACTACAACCATGCAGTCGATACTTCTGCAGGAGAAAGCTAAAATGCCATAGACATTTTCTCTACTGCTTTAGTCAACTTTATGATGACTTTTTGCCGTGATGCACAACAGCCAACAAAAATGAAAAATAAATTACCAAAGTAACAGTTACTTTCTAGAGCAGCATCTATCCATAGGACTCTATTGTAACAATAGGGGTAGTAGTGGTAGAACACTACGAAAACTCACAATTGAAATGCTTGATTTTATATGTACTATGAAAATATGAGCATGAATATATTTTCCTATTGTATAAATAAACCTTTTAAAATTATATAAGAAAATTATGTCACATTATTTCACCTAATACCCTGCATGCTACTGTACTAAGACAAATAATACTGAAATGTTTATATAAATTTTTATAAACCAGCAGAAGGGTGGGGAGGGTGGAGAACACACTGCTCTTAATCCCAATCTCCAAATCAGCAGGAAATATCTTGCTTTGTAAAATACACTATTGCACCTTCTTTTATTCAGATGCCAGACTCCTAATCTCTCATCACAGCACAAGGTGGCAACACTGCACCATCTGTTCTTCCACCAAGCTTTCATTTTACTTGACAACTGAACAGGTAGAACAGCATGCACTGTCGGTGTATTTCCACACCTTTGTGACAACCATTTCAAAAGCAGCATGTAACCTGTCAGCATGACTGAAAATCTCAGTCCAAAACTCCCCAGCATCTTCACTAACACTATGCTCAGAGCAACTCAAAGTCAGCTTGGGCAGAGCGAGCATTCATTACCTTCATCCCAAACTTTGTACTCTCCACTCTACCCTTCTGTCACCTGGCATCACCTTCAGCATGCAAATATGCTTCTCTGTAGAAACAAAAGCTTCTCAGGTTGCTTTCATTCCTTCCTGAGGCCAGACCACTTACTGATAGCAGTATCATGGGAATGTACAACCTGCTCAAGAGAAACCGAGCCTCTGACATCTATAGTATGTGCTCTGTGAAATGGTGAGAACCAAGCAAAAATGGTATCGTTAAATGACCACACCAGCCTTTCTGTTGATACCTGAAAGACAGCTATTACTGCTTCTGCATTCAAGACGACAAAGGATGGTTCCAAAATTCCATTTAAAAGTGTTGCCTTGTCTTACTAGCCTAGAGAGTTAACCGAGATAAGGAAGACCAGTATTCAGTACACTTTCCATAGACTGCTGGTTTAGGCCATACAGCTACTTATGTCCTGGGTAGTCTTGGACTAAAGGCAGTCAGAAGTGCTCACTACTCTCAAATGCAGATGCCATAGCAAGAGATTAGAATATTATCTGAGGATTTCTAGCTATCACGCCCACTCATCCAGAAGATTATATTACACTAATACGAAGCCAAGTTCATCTTCAAAGAAGGGATAAATTCATCTTTCCTTTCCTCCTGCTTGTTGATGACTCCCAGTTCTTTGTGTTCTTGTCTGTTTTCATATCTACCTTGTGAAATCCATCAGGGGGTTTATGATGATTTATGGCATTAATATTTCTCTGTATGCACATATATATGGTAGCACAGATTCTTCTTATATACATCATAAAAGTAAGCTAGCTCATGGGACGTTTTGTATATTAGAAATAGGTGGAGCTAAAGAAAAAGCATTGCTTACATGTTTGAGTTTCAGACATCCCTTGCCTGTAGCTAGAAGAATCTCTATGAAAAATCTTACAGAAAATTCCCTGTGTAGGTTTATCATACTGAAAGCTCTTGACAGGTAGCTGGTTAAACAATATTTTAACTCAAATGCACTGGGAAACCTTTGACAGTGCTTTGTGTATATGTAAACAGTGTCACAAAAGCAAAGTTAAAGGGTAGAAAGGCTATGCTTGAAGTTCTCAGACATATGGGAAAACTTGAGAGAGAGAAAAAGGGGGGGGGGGGAGCTCAAATGCATAAAAAGCTGTAACATATTATTCTCCCTAAAAGGGGGCAAGGAGGTGACTTTGTATCTTTCATGGTTGTAACCTGGAAACACACAACTACGCTTTGAAATTAATTTCTCACTCCCAAGTCAAGAAATGCCAGCACCTGTGGAATTAAACCTTCCCTTAGCTAAAAACCTTGCAAACAAATTCTGTTTCTCCAAGTAGCATTAAAAAAATGACTGGCTTCTTTTGTGGGACCAAATACACCACACATTGCCCATCCTTGGTAGCAAAGGACCAAATACACCACATCGCCCATCCTTTGTAGCAAAGGTTTTCTTGCTGAACACCTAAACGAGGTGATTCTGTTAGCAGATGGGAGCGGGTGTCTTCACATCAGCTGTCTAACAGATTTTGGTTTTGTAGTGTGAGTCACCACCCTTCTGCCCCACAGCTCTGCAGCAAGGAGTCTGATCATTGTGGACAGACAGTGGTGAAAGAGGGAGGAGGAAAACAAGAAAGGATGATGGTGGACTGTAGTTTATAACTACAGGACTGCTTCATAGGAGGCACAGTAGTGCAGTGGACTAACAATTAAAGAAGGTTTCCAGCTGTCTCCCATGTCAATAATTTTGCAATTCACTAGACATCAAAGTGTGTTTCTACCTTTTCTCTGTAGGGACAGAAACTGTTTCCCTTTGGTCCTCAGCTGCTTATTTTCAAGAAACTTATGGAAATATTTTTTCCCCAGTCTGCTGCTTTTCTGTCAGCTCTGATGGACATTAGCCAGTAGGTTCAAAAGTCACTAGGAGCAGGGTTAGATTCTCACACAAAGCAGGTTTACTGTAGACAAACACATTTCCTTAGCAAAACAGACTAAGGATCTTTTCTATTCCATTCCCCATTTGCTGGAAAGGGTTAGTAAGTATGGAAAAATGGCTGACAAGAAAGGACAGGATTCATCTGACCAAAAGAAGACACCAAAGTAAGACAAATAAGTAAACAACCTAAAAGTAAGTACCTATTTCTCTTCTCTGTGTACAAAGAAAGTCTGGGGAGACTAATTCAGACTTAAACATCAGCAGTGTAGGAATCTGAAGCAAAAGGTATTCCACAACCAAGGACATCCCTGTAGGATGCCAGCATTTCTAGCACTGTGCTTCTTCTCCAGACGGCTGCCCCCAGTCCCTGACACACCATCAGCAGATGAACCCATGAAATTTGCTTCAAACTCTTTGTCATTGTTCAGCACTGGCTGACACTAAGACTAGTGGCAACTCTCATTCCTACTGCTCCTGCTCCAGTCACTCTGAGGAGTCAGAGGCAGTAATTAAAAAGCCAGAAAAGTCAGAAACTTGTTCAAATGTCCTGTATTTATAGCAATGCTTATTAGAGAATACGTGAGCAATCCAATTCTGTCAAGAGCTTATGAACTCATTTGGCTTGTTGAACAGTCTAATTTTTCAAAAGTATGCTTTATGTGAATGATATTGATAAAGGTGTTTATGGCCAATTAGCAGCAAGGTGAAACTGGAACAGGTATTTTCTATCCTGTAATGTTTGGGTAACACTATCCTCATATGACAAAATACCTACTGGCTAGGGGCCAGCCTGTGCTTGAAAAATATTTTTTAACTCTCAGAATGAGCATCGTGATTATTTCAGTGCTACAAAACTGCCACTGCCCAGCAATCTCAGTTTCGCAGTGCTGTGAACTAAATGTGAAAACAACCAGAATGGAAGTGCATCAAGCCTCTTTGCTCTACCAGCATCACCGTGATGATAACATATTATAGAGGGAAATGAGGCATCTGGTCTCAGGTGTTTCACAGGCACCAGCTTATTTTCAGTAAATAGGAAGAAACAGAGCCTGGCTCATAATGGAAAATCAGCTCCTGGAAGAAAGCCCTGCAGTTCTAAGTGAGGTTATATTCTAATGGCAAAACAAGACATGAAGGTAGGGCCCAGATGGATAGTTCCTGCAAATCAGCCACTTGCACTCACTGTCTGATTTACACACAGACCACCTACCAAGGATTTTCATCAGGCTAATCAGGATGCATAGCAAGACCTAGTACAGATACTGTTGGTTAGTCCAAAGGTTTCGGAGCAAACCTTTCAGGCCTGGCCTTGGTCAATGCCTGCATGTCATACAGGCTGCATTGCTGCCTTTCTCCAGAAATTCACGTTTACTTCTTCCCAAAACTAATTCCCATAAAAAACCTGAATGGCACACAGGACTAAATAATCTATTACCTTTTTTTCTTGGCTAACTATAACCTTCTACCAGCAGCTCAAATCTGATTTGTTAGAGACTGGCAAACATTTGGTATCTATCAGGAAGTTTGGAACCCTCGTACCAGAGTGTAACATAATTAGCAAGGGACAGTTGCTTTCTCTCTATTTAAATAGTAACTCTATTTACCACAGTGCTGGATGCAAAGAATGTAGCCTGAAAAATGTGTTGGAAAAAAGAACTTTTCTCTTTGGAGTGATGTTAGTATTTGAACTGACTTCAGTGCTGTATTTCACCAAACGTTCACATTTTACTGTCAGATTATTTCAATCAATTGCATTGTACTTCTGCTCCTAAGAAAATAAGTTGTCACAAAATAGAAATCACTACAGCAGAGGACTAGTACAGCAGCCTGCAGGATGTGTGACTTCAGTGCACAAAAAGTCCACCAAATAAATAAGCTAAACTAGAGATTTTAATAAATTTTGCTCTGCAAGAATGATGCCTTACGATTCAATGCATGAAAAAAAAATCATCCTTGCATACCTAAAAGTCAGATGCCAAGTAACAGGCCTGATTTCCAGAAAAATACAAATGCTCACTACCCCTGAAAGCCAGGTCATTTTTGTTTGAATTTCTATCTGCAAGCACTGATACCTGCATTGCACAGCAGACCTACGTAAGCTGTAATAGTAATTTCACTTCAAAATTGCACACACTTTTCCAAAGTGCCCTGTCACAGCACATTATCTCTGTACAGTATTTGCTTAAAAGCATTCAAAGATCCCTAAGTAAATAGGAAAATAAATTCAACTCCTGCACATATGAAATATGTTTGCCAATACTTGCCAAGAGATTCTCTGGTTTGAGGTCCCTGTGGACAATGTTCTTGCTGTGAATATAAACCAGTGCTTCACACAGGTCAGTAATCATGACAGCAGCATCATGCTCCGTGAACTTCACACTTTCTATGATTGCATCAAATAAATCCCCTCCTGGGACATACTCCAGGATTAGGTAGATCTCAGCTTCTGTCTCATACACTTCGATTAAGCTTACTATATTGGGATGAGAGAGACTCCTAATGATCAGAATTTCACTTTCCATCATGTCCTCTTTCCCCTTCAGCTTGGATTTATCAACAATTTTCATAGCATAGATTTGATTGGAGTCACAGCGGCGACATTCCTTCACCACTGCAAAGTTTCCATCCCCTATAGTTCTGCCAATCTCATAGTGTTTTTCTACATCAGTTCTGTTTTTAATGGCATGCCTCCGGCTTGTGTTTTCCAATCCCTGAGCCTTGCTTTCCTCTTTATTCACTCTGCGCTCCCCTGTTTTTTCTCGTCGTATCACATCACCCTCTCTACATGAGATATTCCCCTCTCTTCTTGCACCCTCCTCTTTAGCCCTTTGTCCCTCTCTGCCCTCCCTATGTGTTTTTGATGGTTTCTCAGCATCCCTCGGAATGTCTTTCTTTAGCCAACCACTTTGGTTCATTATGCAGCTACTTCCATTCTCTTCCTTCACTTCATGAGTTAGCTGCAGTCCTTCTACAGCGTTCTTCTTGATTTTTACTACTTCTTTCCCACGGTTTTCATGTTTCTCCACATCTCTTTCCTTCTCAATGCTCCTTTTTTGCTTCTCCAGACATTCATTAACATTCCTGTGTAGGGGCTTCCACATTCTCCTACAGCCATTATCTTTCCAACCAACTTCGTCACCTTCCAGACAAGTTTCTGAAGATCTTTGGCAATTCCTGATTTTTACATTTCTTTCCATGTGGTACCTCTGACACGCGCCTGTGTTCAAGTCCGTCTTCTCGAATGAGGCCTCAGCCCGCCTTTCCCTTTGTAACTTTTGCCTGGCCTGCCTTTCCTGCTCACACTTCTCACACCTCACCATCTCCACTGAACTCTCTTCTAAGTACTCCTCAGGATTCCTCTCGTGGTTAAGGTACCTCTCACTTTCTCGGGTTTTTCTAGAAGGCTTCACTCCCTGTTCACCACCCCAGCTCCCTCTAGTCCACTTTTTTTTTGTTCTAATTTTTTCCTCTTGCTTTGTCTTGGCTTGACTTTTCCCTTCATGTCCAGCTACCAGTTTGGGAGACAAGCAATCAGTGCAGTTTTTGGTAATTTCTGTCTCATCAAATCCACTGTCCACTTTTGAAGCCTTGTCATACAGACTGCTCTTCAGTTTTTGGGACTGCTCCTCATTCTGTTGAATGACAGCACTGGCAGCATAAGGATTTTCAGGGTAAAGTTCTTGTAATACCACTTCCAGGTTCTTCAAAGTGAGGGGCTCCCTCCCCATAGCTATGAATGCATCACCTTCCCTGAAGAAGTCAGAAACACTTCGGATTTCTTTGCCTCTCAGATTGTAAAGCTTTCTCACACGGTCATTCTTCCAACGTGGAAATCCCAGAGCTTCTGAAATGTCAGCCATCAGCTGTTCAAAAGTCTGGACTGATCTCCTGTTGAGAAGCAGGGTTATCCTTCTGAGTGTGTGTCCACCAGGTTTCACCACTGTAACAATCCTTGGCTTCACAGGACTGTGCTCTGCATGTATTGTGTGAAAACCATTATGGGGGTGAAAAATTGGGGACCTGTGACTGCTTTCACTCAAACACGGTTTTCCACAGTCTCCACGACCAACAGGAGGACAAGTCCCTCGTAGTTTCCTCTCTCTGCCTTTTGAGCTTGCATTGTGTGACGAATGGTCAATCAAGCCTTGGCATCCTAAAGCAAAGAAACAGCGGGCATATTATTCATTTTGCATCATCAGATCTTCCTAAGAAATAATTTTCTACATATCAGCGTATGTGACCCCAGAGAATAAGGGTAGGTGTATTCTGTGTTTATAAAGAACTCTGCCACTAAGGAGTGACTCCACATACATGTAACTACAAACATTTTCAAGTCTGTGAGAAAATGTAGATGTGCCTTGTGACACAGAAATGCTATTAAAAAAAATAATAACATTGGAAAGAAATAGATTCTTCTCCTAAATCCTCCTATCTTCCAGAAATCCTCAAAAAACCAGGGTTACTTGTGCCAGGATTGCATCCCACTTGTTTAGCACCCTTGTAAGAATCTACCTGCCATGAACTCATTCAATTCCTTCCTGAACCCAATTAGAATTTTGGCCTCTATAAACCCTGTGGCAACAAGTTCCACAATTACATTGCATGAAGTCAAAGAAATTAATTACTTCTGTTTTAAAATTTCTACCAGATGGCTATGTGTATGCAACCTTCATTTCTTATAAATAATTATCTCCACTTTCCCTGTACCATTCACTTAGTTTGTAGACTTTTGTAACAAATTTAGAAAATTAGATTCTTTTCAAAAGTATTGCCTTTGCTATAATTTTACAGCAATTTTATAGTACATTTAGTAGCAATGTAATTTTTTTCCCTTTAAAGAAAGGCTGTCTTATTTTTGTTTGACAACTGGATTCCTAGTTTTCCAGTATTTTGGTTTGACTTTTTTATTCTAAAAATTATGTAAAGTCACATGAAGTCCTGAATATCCTCTAGGGACATTATAAATTTTCCCTCCAATATTTCATCTTAAAATACCAACCAAAAAACCAGCAGCATTCTTTATGTCTAATTTCAAAAAGAACTGAAAATATAACACGTGGTTAATGACAAGCCAAGCTATAACATAATTCACCGTCTATAAACACAACAATAAGAATAAAAATGTCTTCTTAAAGTACTTTGATTTCTTGTTCTTATTAAGATTAAAAATTGATCACAATGCAATTCTTTTCAGCCACAAGAAATAAACTTTCAGAATGAGATCAGAGAGTGCTTCCAACTCCATTTAATAGCCTTGCGGTTCATTTGGGAACAAACATTCAATATGCATGAACAGGACCGAGTCAAAAGAAAGCAGCCAGAATGATTACTGAACCATTACAAGGAAATTCCCATACACAAATGGCTTATCTCCCAGAAAATCCCACCCATTTTCATACATTGCATAGTCACAGTGCAGTGGGCAAATCCACTGAGGAAAATCTGTGCATACAAGTGTTCCTCTCAGTGCCAGGGTTAACACACACATGTTCAAGAGTTCTGGCAAGGTTAAACCTACTGCATTTTGATTTTCAACTGTTGAAAAGCCATTTTCAGTATTCCAAGTCATGTGTCTTTATTTGTCCTTTTCATCAAGGCATAATAAGAGTGCAGAGGGAAAATGCCTCCTCACCTAGAAGAACAAACAAAAGGGAAAACTACAACAAATGCTGTAGCATTAACTCACTTTGCCTCAGAAAAGGTGTATCAGAAGGCGAGGGGTTGAGTGGGGAAAGGACATGAGGAGACACCGAGACAGACCTCCACTCTCCTGTTGGCTTTGTTCAACGTACGATGACGGACACTTCTTAGTTGCAATACTCTCACCAGGCAAGTGCTGTGTTCCCCCTAGCACATCCCTTAACTCTTGGCTTCATTTTCTTCCTCTGCCAAATGAGGTAGATACTTCTCCAGATAAATATTACAAAGAAGCCCAGCTGCCTGAACGCTGGTTGAAAACGTAAGCATTATATAAGAGCAACGTGTGACTAATGCTTGGTGGTTGTACAAGTTATTTCTGTCTTCATTCTGCTTTTTAAAGGATGATCCTTTGTTAGCAAAAGAGATGACTACATATGTGTTAGTGATTTTTCAGCAATCAGGTTATTTACATTCCACCCAGAACAAAGCCTGCTGTGAATGGGGAAAAAAAAAATAAAATTCAGAAGTAATAGTAGTTCTGTTAAGTCTAAATCAACTCCAGAACGTGTTGGTTACCAGGAACCGCCGAAGCTCTGAATTTCATCAACATTTCCAGTTTCTTGCGTCCTTAATGTCATCAAAGCATCATCCTGCTTATGGAAACAGTGCATGGCATTTTTACTGCTTATAAACTTGGTACAACAAAAAAACAATGCTGCACTAATAATGACTTTTCCCACAGATTATGTTTCTCCCAGCTATGCTGCTATTATCAAACCTTTCTATAAACTGCTCATTTTAAGTGCCTGATGCATGTTGATTGTTTCAATTACCCAAACGTCAATTATGTTTCCTTTCTTCACTAAATCTTCTAAGCTTTAAACAGAAAGCTAGTTTATTTTTTAATTCTGTAACTAATGGAATAAGAACAATTTTATGTAATGAATAAGAACAATTTTATGTAATTATTAAGAACAATCCAGGAATGTGTTTTTGTGCTTTTTATACTGGCTTAATTCCTAGCCAAAAACACTTTGACATAAGCCACAAGTTAGTATATAATCATTTTAGGAACAAGAATAATATTGCATCTTTTTTTAAGATGAAAAAGGAGGTTACATGAATGCTGAAATCAATGCATAAAATAATCTCCTGATGTTTTCTGAGAGAAGAGGAAGTGTCAAACTTTGTCAAAGTGGTGGTGATCACAATGACTATATATTATATAAAATAAAAAAATAATTTAAATTGCCTGTTACAAGTATTTCAGTCACAATTTCTGTTATTTTCCAGTTATGCTATATTTATTTTAACCAATGCATATGAAGCAAGCCTCAATCTGTCAGGAAAGTGCACACACTTACAGCAGAAACAGGCATTTCTAGAAAGCCTTCAAAGGTCACGCACATACCCAAATCCTATAGCTTCAAAATGTTGTTTCCATATTTATATACAAGTGGGAGAGGGAGGAAGAGGGAGGTGGGATCAGAAACACACTTCAATGAGTCTGAGTACTGGCAAATTATACAGCAGAGAATAAAATGTGTTTTTTCTATTACTGTCTTACTGAGAGCTAATGGTTATCAAATATACATATTTTTTGTAAGTGTTAATATGAATGGATGCATGCACCTGTCTATTTGTAGCTGTATACACACCTTCCTATACGTGCTTGTGTATCACAAGTATAACTATATAGGATGATGAAAGCAGTTAAGGAGGCAGAAAACTGTAGGGGAGAAGCATGGCTGGGGAGAGGGCGGGTGAGGATCGCTGCCGCAGAAGGGCAGGGGTAAGGCAGCACGGCTGGTCACGGACACTGTGTGTGCCACCTGAGCTGCACATGTAAGCACAGAAAAAGAAAACTGGGACTCACAGACCGATACAGAGCTGCAGATGATGAAGATGTGATGGTCTTGTAGAGCAAACGATCACATCAAGTCCCTAGAGAAGCAGGGAGGATGGGACAAACTGGGATTTGGGGGCTCAAACAGGTAGCAGGAACAAGAGGTTTAGCACCTACTGCCCAGAGCATAAGTGCTCCCTGGACGGAGTATGGTTGCTGCAGGGAGCACAGCTTCTGTGGTTCAGCTTTGAAAGCCAACTCAGAAAGTATTTGTGACAGTCACAGCCAATCCCACTACGGCGTCGGAAGGCATAGGGAGGAAACGACAAAAATTCCTCTAGAGGACTTGTTCTTGTAGGGTTTTGACTCTGGACCTGAAGCAAAAGAAGACTTCAGCTCTGAATGAGGTGTGTGTACAGAGCTTCAACCAATCTCTATCTTAAGTAAGCACCTGGCTACACCCCCTAAAACAGCAGAGTAAGGCGGTTTGCCAGAGGTCACCCATTCTTCCAATTAAAAATGTACTGATGCCATTAGTCCTTCAAAACTTATCCCTCCTCTTGACCAGTCTATAAGTTTTTGTTCATTAATTAATATATTTCCACTCATCTTGTGTTCCTTCTTGGCTCTCCTGCTTGAGATCAGTTTCAGTAATTAACTGAATGGTTTACCCAGCAGCTAATTCTGTTATCAATTCATGGGTTGCAGTGGAATTAAATTTTTACAAGGAGTATTACAACACAATTTTAAACAGAAGGCAACAGCGAAATAGGATCTAGCTATGGCATTGCTTTCTGTGTGTAAGATGGTGTTATTTAAGCCCTGCAATTCCTTTAGAGGGCCTTGGATCAATATGAAAGCCTCCACTTACAAAAGCGACCATGAAAACTCCCCAAAACATTAGCAGCTTTCTTCACGCAAGTGAAGTTGCCCATGACAGAAATTGTGTATCTGGCAGAAGCTTTGTTATATTGGTCCTGGCATAGCATAAACAAAATACTGTTTCAAATGGGAAGGGAAAGAACAGCACTAAAATTGCTGGTTTTTTCCTTAAGCCCCATCAATTCCTGCAAAACAAAGACCATAGGGAAAAAAAAATTAATCTTAATTGGAAGCCAAAACTTTTAATTCATGCCAAAGTATCTTAATGTATATGAGGGTGAAGAATACTCCTGGCCTTTAACTCCAAGCAGCCAAGTGTGTAGTTCACACAGGTTATCAGTGTGCATTAGCAGTCAGCTCCAGGATGCAAACTGAGTCCTCCAGAAGTGTGCCATCTTGGTGTCCTCTTCTTGCTGTAAATTATTAAATGTCGCAACTTTCAGGGCTAGTGCACACTGTTAGTGCCCAGGACTGAAGCAGTAGGATGACAAGTCTCAATGTACTAAATTAGTTACACGGAAACAAAACACGATCACAGGCATACTTTTACAGCAAGTAAATTTTACATGGGCATTATTTACAGCCCTACTGTTGGAAACACAACTGGCAAATTCTCCTCTAGACAGACCGTAGCTGTAGCACCCTCTCTTTCCTTCCCTCCCGCTCACCCTTGCCTCCCTGCCATGCTTTACAGCATTTTAGGGCAACAATTTTGTTTGAGTCAGGACTGGTGGTTATTCCAGCAACAACAAAAGGCAATCAACACTTGTCAGTTTTGTCCAGAAAAAATTCTTAGTAGAAAAAGAAAGTAAAATTTCACAAGGACTGGATTGAGATTGTGTCAAATGTAACAGGACAGTCCCTGCTAGTTCCAGCCTGAGCAAGTTCCAAAGGCTCAGATGTATGGTGGATCTTGAGGACCCCAGCTTGCTTCAAGCCAAGCTTCAAAAATGTCTTTTCCCCAGTAATAGCTACTTTAGTAACTGCAAGAGGAGGGTCAAGCACCAGAACTGAGAAGAGTTTGTCTCTCCATCCTCTTGGCAACCTTATGGTGCTCCTCTGTGTAGAAGCTGTTTAATTCAGACAAAAGCAGATAAAGCAGATCATCTGCAAATGGGGCATTCAGAGGCATTATGCAAGCCAGTTTGGTGGGAGGTCACTGTCCGGCTGCTTTCTAAAACCCCATCAGCTATCAGGCTGAGACAGTAATAGTAATAAGTGGAAATCAAACAGTTGAATCAAAAGTTTAGGAATGAGTAAAGGTGACTGCGCTTCTCACATGGAGACTGAGAGTCAATGAGGGAAACCAAGCAGCCTGGAAATGGCTCGTCAGAAGGGACACTAGAAGAAAATACGGAGCACAGGGCTTATGCTACCAAAGCAAACTAAGACTATAGACAAACATGTACGGAAACAGACAACCGGGACTAGAGAGAAGGGTGGTCAGTCTGTCCTCCCATGGGTTATGGAAGACAAACTGGCCCAGCAAAGAGACGGAATTGGAAATTTCTTATAAAACAGGGTACGACAAAGGGATTAAAAATGGAAGTCGATAGGGGAAATGCCAAGGAGAGAGACAATGCAGTAGGAGCTGGGAGAGGGAGCTGGAACTTGCAGGGAGAGGAGAGGTGGGAATAGGAGAGGGAACTGGAAGGGTCATTGCTTTTCTGGTATCACCATCAGGAAGCCAGTCAGTGTGTAGCATGGCCAGACACTGAAAATGAAAAAGGAAACCTAGTGAAGAATTGGACTGCGAGGATAAGAGAAAAGAAGTTATAAGAGGGACTGGGACAGACCGCAGGGCATGGAGCAAGTAGGCCACAGCTAGACACTATCAGACAGCAGTTCCTGTGAACTTTGATGCTGGCTGATAGCAATTTCTATGAACTTTGCTGACATGGTGGAAGCAGATGGAGACTGTAATACAGAAGCAGTAAAATGTGAGGGTGAGAATAAGAGCAGGTCAGGAAGTCAAGTTGGATGCTGAATTTAGGCAAAGGGATGGGAGCCAGCAATAGAACTGTCCTCACGTGGTCTGCTCCTTTGCAGTTCTTCATAAAGGATATCCATCTGCTTTTGTTGCCACTTACCATATTAGCTAGAAGTGCACACAGGTTTTCCTATATCTGCTCCAGGGTACAGTGGAATCCTCTGTCACAGATACACTGGAATCAGGACTGTGCCATAAAAAAAAAAATCTGTTGTCCATAGAGACCTTAACCTCTGTAATTAGAAGAGCTGAAAAGTGTGCAGTGGGAACAACACAGGAAGAAGAATGGTTTCTCTGTGTAAGGAGCACAGCCCGGAAGAACTGGATTTTCTCTCAACCAATTCCATAGAATTTCAAAGTGATCAACTTAATCTAGATTTCTCAGACAGGATTACATTCTGGTAGCCAAAACAATATCCTGAGACCTGATCCACAAGCCTGCTCAGCACTCACAGCTGCAAGAGAATACACTGGAAGAGGTACTTCAGACACAAGGCAATATAACATAGCTCATAGGTAATGCTAAGCTATCCCCAGATTCAGGACCTGAGCATCTCAAGCTGCATTCCTCCCCAAAATAAAGTACTTTTGACTTTACATTTTGCACCTTGACTCTCACTGAATGCAGTTTATGCCTTTTCTTTACAGGTATCACAAAGATGTTAATCCATGTTTGTTGCTGCAGCAATAACCATGACAGAAAAGCCCACAAGCTAATAAGCCTGTATTAACAGCAGGGTTGGAAAGGCATGCAGTGAAAGGCATGAACAGCCAGGGTGAGCAGTAAATAGATCCTCATTAGGTAAGCTTTGTCCATCATATGCACTGATGGAGCCAGAGACCCTGGGGGGAAAAAAGCAGCATCTGATAGTTTAATTAATGTTTATATTTTAATGCACAGGAACAGGGGTTGAGGGGACAGCACTGCTAAGCAATAGTCACAAAGGCTTGACCTTAGAAGCTGAATAATGTTAGATTATAAGTGGCCTCACAGAAATACATTTTTTTTAAATTCCTCGAACAAATACATTGAATAAATCTTACGTGTTCAGAATACATTTGATAGTAAGGCAATTATAAAATATACTATGCAATATTATTGTAAAGTACATGGTATTATAACCATGGTTTACTAAACCAAACAAAATAATCACAATGTCAGTATTTTTAGAAGACCAAAGTGTATTTTATCCAATTACATAAATAGATTAACTCATCATGGTATTTGCAAAAATTCTTATCTGCATTAGCTACTGGTGCAGAAGGAAAACAAAGCCATAGATAATATTACAAATACTGTTTCTCAGCTGGAATCTTTCCAGAACAGTTTAATAGTGTCACTATGAAAAAAAAAAAAAAAGGGGATCAGTTTAATTTCTGTAACATCATTTCTGCTACCCTGATGGGCATCTCCAGACATACTCGTGCCAGCACATCCATGTCCAATTTGCACTACTGTAATGGAGATCAATTGCTGACCCAATCTAACCCAATTTGTAGAAAACTAAAATCACACAGCAGCTCAGGCAGTATTCTAAGTTCACTGAAGAAAAAATAATTTGGACTCATCTACAAAAAGCAAAAAAATAAATAAATCTCTATCTCATAAATATACAGTCTTAGCCCTAAAAGATCCTATAAAATTAGTATGATGGGATTCTGAGTTCATTATCTCTCACAACTTCACATCAAGAATGTTTAAATTCAGATGCAATATTATTTTTCCTTTAACTGTCAGTCCTGCAAATTCAGCTGTGTGTCAAGCTGGGTTCTTTCTTTCCCACACGTCACCAACAGAACTGAAGTTTCTCCGGGCCAGATACGTCTGGTCCCATTAAGTGAGTACCAAAGTGTCAGCTGTGAGGAAGGAAAACGTCCTTAGTGGCTACTCCTAGTGTGCAAGATCAGGGGAGAGGCACACCTTTGTATCTACTCCCTGTCCTTATACAAGGGCAGGCAGAAAGACTTCAAAACTTTGCATCCTACACCATATTGTCAACATATCTGCTTTTTTTATTTTATTTTTATCTTCCATTATGTCGCACAAACTGGAAGCTAGAGATCTCCAAACCTTTCGGTCCCATAAATGCCCATTCTCATTCTCCCCCAGTCTTTCACTCTAGAAAGAAAGAGTGGACTCCATTCCCTGCTCCCTGCTCCTTTCTCTCACTCCCTTTCCACTGCCAATTTTGGGACACAGACCTCTCAGGTTATGGGAGATCCTAGAGGGCAAGGAGTACCAGAGCAGCTAAAAAGCAGGCAGATATAGCAAAGGGGTTCCTAAGATGGGAAGGACTATCTGGTGGGATAGCCTGGGTGGAAAACCTTGCAGCTGGCTGGACTTCAGCTGAGGGAGGCAGCCTGAGGGATGCCCAGATTGGAACCTTCACTATGGCTAGATGAGCTCTGGATTTTTCCATTCTGAGGACGGATGGTGCCTCTGTGCAACCCCAGCCCCAGTGTGAGTGCCATCCTGCAGTGAAATGCATGTAGGAGGCTCAGCATGCAGCAACACATGACCATATTTACTGGATGAGAACCACAAGGGACAAATGAAATTTAGCAGCCACCTTTTCTTCTTTCTCCTCAAAGAAGACAGACTCAGAGTTTTCTTTGCCTCATTTTTTTTTCCTGTCTCCCCTCTTCTTCACTAAATATTCAGAGTCCCTTTGCCTCCTGCCTTGGCCCTGTCCCATCCAGCCCCCCCAGGAGGGAGCAGCAGGGGCCAACCTGCTGCAGGGTGCCTGGTTCGCTCTCTTAGTGTTATGGTCCCTTTTCTGACCTGGCCACAATGGTTGGACAAAAATCACCTTCCCAGGCACTCACCTCCTCCCCCTGCAGGCCCGCAGCCACCTCACTGTGGTGGCTAATGTGTGATTTTCTAAATCAAGCCATTTGCAATTAAAAAATAAAATATTTACAGCAAACACAGATGGCTATTGCCATGTGTTAGTGTTAAACTGAGCTGAATCACCCCCAGAGTAGCAGATGAAGGCAAAGATCTCATGTAGTCTGATAATGAGTCACAAGTGCCATCATTTTTAATTTCTTTTTTTGCTTTTTTAGAGCAGAACCCTACTTTCATTATCTTCTTTTTGACATTTTAAGCGTGGCAAATTAAAAAGCAAGCATAAAGAAAACCCTTTAAAAAGTATACAGATGCATAATCTTTAAAGATTAAGTGAAATGTAAGCCTGCACGTGAAATGAATCAGTGTCTTTGGAGGTGTGAGGCTCAGTTTAAGTTGTTACCCTGCATAAAACCAAAAAAAGAATATTATGAAACTGCTCATATATTCCATTTCTTTCAAAGATGACAGGCTGTGTATTTTATTGGGAACAGCCATGGCTGCTTTCTGCTGTTTGACAGCTTCAGGATCTGCCCCAGTAACCAGGGAAGTGAGCTCTGCAGTCCAGGTCCTTCCATCAAGAAGCTTTAAGGAGAGGGACAGAACTGACAGAGGGAAACCAAAACATCTTACAGAGCTGCGATATTTGCCAGGATCCATCTGGCAAAGCCCTCCGTGTGTTTCTCAAGGCTCAGTGTACAGGGAGTTCCACATTCACGTTGATGACTCCTGAAACTACCATATATTTCAAATTAATTATTCATGCTTCATCACAAAGTAAGCTTTCACTGCTTTTTAATCCTTTTAGCCAACCTTGCCTCAAAAAAAAAAAAAAGGAGCAGGATTCTGTTTCTTCTTGTGGGAGATTTTATTTGCATTGCTTCCTAAATCTCAACTTGATGACTAATCGGTTGCAACTGAGCAAACCCAGTGAAAGAGAGTAAGAGAGCTAGCAGAGGTGTCACTGAGAGTTTAATTAGGCTTCCAGATCCTTTATTACCAATAACTTTGTTGCATAACTGAAGGAAAGACCCAACCAGAGTCTGACTCTCCATCTGGTTTGCAAAAAGGGCAATTACCCAAAAGTTGTTGTGTTGGGTTTTTTTTAAATTCAGCACATTTAAGAGAGGTTAACTGGCACATAAAAGGAGAATTCCTTATCCCTTTATTACAGAACCACTTTTTCAGAAGAGACTCATATATGAAAGTTAACATTGCAAAATAAATTGTTTTGCAGAACTTATAAAAGAAAACAGGTTTCTCAGGGAAAACTATTAGACTAATTAGACTTAAAAGCATGATGACAAGCAGAAAGATATGGATTTTCACACCACCAGACATTTCTCAGCATTTCCATTAACTACATTATTTGGGGTGACAAGAAAATTAAAAAATTGGAGTATATGCACAGTACTGATAGAGTAGGAGATGGTGTTTCCAGAATGATTACTTAGAGCTTCTTCTAAGAATACAACTGTTTTGCATTCTTACAATAATTACATTGAGCAGACTATATTGGCAACAGAGGGAAGATGGTAAATGTGCCCGACTTCCATTTGCAGTGAGGGCACACTACTGCCAGGTAAGATGATCTATTTGCACTACCAAAACTCCAAATTTACATCAAAGCCAATCAAGGCAAAAGCTCCCCCTCCATTTTTCCAGTATCTGGTGAACATTCCAAAAGGACAGACCCCATAACCTGAAAATGAAAAACACCTGGAAAATAGTGTACTTTTAAGAAGAGAAGTATCACATTCACCTCTTTCACCTACTAAATTTTCAGCTATGATCCAAGTTGCACTGAACCTAAGATTCACATTACCTTCAGTGGATCTGGATCAGATCTAACTGAGGCTCCTAAACTCACCATAATGTTCTGATGCCAATTATATTTGCAAGAAAATCTACATAACGCTGATTTCATGTGTTGTTAAATGTTCAGGAATCATCAAATCAAAGGAAAAGCAGTGACTGAAACCAACTCAATTTGCCTTAGAGCTGTTGGAAAAGAATGAAGTACTGTCAGCTTCCCCAATTTCTACAAAACTTTAGATGTTCCTGCAGAAAACAAACTAAGTTAAGTAATCTTAGAAATGGGGAAATGAATCCCACACAGCTTCCCTTACTCACCACATGCTGAAAGTCCTGCAGATGCCAAAATTGTGAAGCTCTGCAGAACATGACTGGAAAAAGCAGCAGCACAGACAGATACAAAGCATATAGTGACACTACCAGATAAAGATACATCCGAAACTCAGGTTAGCATGCTCCAGTTAATTAACTTGAGTATAAAAAAACCAATAAAGACAAGGTAACTGTAGCACAGCTCAAATTCCCAGGCTTGAACAGCAGCCAATATCTTGAATTAAAACCAAGTTACCTTATCTTTGCTGACAGTTTAAGTCCAATTAACCAATTCAGGCTAATGAACCACAGATGGAGATTTACCAGAAGGTACCTCTCAGCTGGTATATCCTAAAATACTACAAAAATTTTTAGGGAAAGAGTTATGCCATTTCAGGACATCCACACTCATTACACTACAAGAAGAAGACTCAAACTCTGCAGGATCAGTTTAATCCAGAGAACTGCAGGACGGCTTCCTGAGATATGAAACGCAGCCACCTCCTGAGAAAAGTGTGACAGAGTCACTATAATACTACATAAAGTAGCTGCTATACGTTTTGTAAGCTTGGTTTCACTTGCTGACTGTTTTGGGACTCTGTGCTGGTTCTCAACATTTCAGAGTTAAAACTGCATTTAGACCATACAAAAAAACCCACAAGAAGCATCAAGAGGAAAAAGAGGGGCTAACAAAAAAGGACACAAGGAGGTGGGAAGACAAACTTGCATATAAGCATGTATATGCATACATTTTCATTTCTATGCAAAGCTAGCAGCAAAACCATGCATGATGAACCATCAGGTTGGGTGATAAACTCTTAGATTACCCACTCACACAATAGGGGTCGCAGTCTAGATGGTCAGAGGATGAAGCCAGGATTTTGTCATACTGTTGTGAGGAGTTTGTTTTGTTTTAAAAAAAGAAAACCTTTCAGTACACAGTGTAGCAAAAGTTTTGGTTTATGGGGTTGTTTCCAAAGACAGTGTCCCACAACCTGAAAACTGTTCCATGAGCACAAACCAGTGGCCCGTCCAGTCCTGCTGACACTGTGTACTGGATGTCCCCTGAGCAAGGCAGAAAATAACGCTGCGCAGGGAGAAGTTACGGAATAGTTTTCCTATAAATATCTGTTCTGTTATTAAACAGGAGCAAACATAACCGATGTAACTCCAGAAGTCAGGGGATGCAACCGGCATCCTTCCCCGGAGAAGTTGGGCTCCCACATGTCACAGCACCCACATCCTCTGACACAGCAGCTCTCCCCCCCC
>VZRW01009707.1:60125-79254 GCA_013398125.1 Aegotheles bennettii | reverse complement strand
GCGGCCTCTCCGCACCGCCTCCCGGCTGCCAGGGCGGCGAGAGGGAGGGGACCCGGCGGGGAGGCGGCGCCGCGGAACGGCCACACCGACGGTCACACCTCCACACCCCGCCCCGGGGCAGCCCCGCGGGACGGCGCCTCCCCGCCGCCATCTCCTGGGGAGGACGCCCGGCCCCGGCCCCGCTCCTCTCCCGCTTCCCCCGGCGCCACAGCCGCTCCTCGCCTTCCCCCGTCCGCCCTTCTGGCAGCTTCCAGCACAGACGTCGTGCTCGGCCCCAGCCGCTGGAGAAAGGGAGCCTGAGGGAGCCCTTACCGAGCCCCTACCGCTCCCTGCAGCTGCCTGGCAGGGGGCTGGAGCGAGGGGGGGTCGGTCTCTGCTCCCAAGTCTCAAGCGACAGGACAAGAGACAATGGCCTCAAGGACAAGAGGGAATGGCCTCAAGTTGTGCCAGGGGATGTTTGGATTGGATATTAGGAAACATTTCCTTACTGAAAGTTTCAGTCACCCAGGGAAGACACCGTCCCTGGAAATACAGGTGTGCTCAGGGACATGGCTCAGTGGTGGAGTTGGCAGTGCTAGGTCAATGGTTGGACCTGATGATCTAAAAGGTCTTTTCCAACCAAAACGAATTCTATGATTCTATGATTAAGTCTTCATTTCCTACCTCAGCTGGACGCCCACCTGCCCAGTGCAGCAGTTTGCTGTGTGGTGGGGCTTCATGCGTGCCCGCAGCTGCTCACCGGTGGTGGGACACCAGGCAAGGCAGCAAAACCAAGTGCAAACACTTTTGTTGTAGCCCCAAGTAGACTTGGCAAGTCATTTAATTTGACTTGGATTAAAAAATACAAGTGCTAAGCTATGTAAATAAAGTGTATGTTGCATGCATGAACAACTGGTTGCCCAATGTCTTCATAAAATACACGAAGGTGAGGAGGAACAAGTGAATTTCATCTCTCTGCACTGCAGCATCCAGGTTGCCCATGGGATGCTGGCTACACGTCTGGCACACATAGTCATATGGACACATTTGAAAAATATGTGAGAGCAAAGTGACGAGCCACAAAGCTAACTTAAGCCTTGTATAAAAAGAATTCGGACTGCTTACCATACAAAGAAGGAGATGCCATTTGAGAACATGCACATACATATCTCCACAGGGGGAAACAACAGGAATTAAACCGCCCTTTAATCTTGTAGAGGAAAAGAGTATTAGAGAGTCAATGTCTGGAAGCTGAAGTCGGACAAATTCAAATTAGAAATGTTATCAATGGGAATGAGTAATTATTTACACAGATTATGGGGGGAAGCTGTGCTTTCTTCTCTGGAAATCTCCAAATAAAATGATGTCTCTGTGGAAAATGTACTGTATCCCAATAGAAGTAGTTGGATTTACCACAGGTATAATTGGATAAAATCTAGTGGCCAGGGATATCTAGCAGATCAGACTAAAAGACATCATTCTGGTCTCAAATTGTATGAACAGGACAAAGCAGAACATGCTAAACATATCCATTATCTCTGATTACTGTCATTTACTGAAAGTTTGGTATGGTTGCCCCATTTAACTAACTTGTCTTCTATGATTTTACTTACGGAGTATTTAATCATTTTTAAGGCAACACAATCTGACACAAACATCTTTGTAAATGTAGACCTTGATCAATATTTATCCTGAAATGTATTTCACTGTGCTTTTTAAGAATTGAGTGTAAAGACATGGACAGAAAGCTCAAATATCTTTTCTGGCTCTTTGACACAGAGCATTTATATGTTGCTAGACTATCTGGTAAATGAAACCATGTAAAATAAAAGCGTAGATAAAAAACTGTCTTGTAAACTATTCAAAACCCAGGTTGTCAAGACCTGGAACATGTTATAATACCAAGTTAGCAAGTTGCTATCTAAAAAACTAGCATAATTTCACTTTCATTTCAAATCTTCCAGTTTGTTTAAAATCTAAAAAACTCCCTAATTCCATATTTACTTTCTTATTTTTGCCTTACCCCATGGTCCAGAGCTTGTTAATCCTACAGTCATCATTATCTGTTTACCCTGAGTATCAAATTTATTTTCAAATAAGGGATCTTCAGGATTAGAACTGCCTGGAGGACCACAACTGAAGTGTTGATTTTCTGTCATTTTTCAGGTGCCCAGCTTATATGGTACAACAGGCTGCCTCTTCTATCATGGTCAATGCTCATGTGAAATCTTGGCTTCACTAACATTAATGAGAGTTTTTTTTCTGCTGTTCCTCATCTTTCACATGGTTCTTTAAACAATGCTATAAGTAATTTCTTCAGTTCTTGTCATCTCAATGACTTAACACTGTCTTAAGAATTCAGGGACTGTGTTCAGTTCCTGGCTCTGAGACTTCTCCATCAGGTTATTCCACATTTCTCTGTGTGACATTTTCCACCTGTAAAATGTGGCTAATGACACCAGTTAAAGGGATTTGCTGTCTATAGATGCAAAATCCTTAGAAGAGCTAAGCAACAATCCTAATTATCTGGTATTACTCCCTGCAGTTGGCTTCTGAAATAAGAACCTAACGTGACTCAAAAGTCAACACTCATCAGTAGTACTCCCATCTCTCATCGTAGAATGAAAAATGGACTTCTGAAGACATCTCATTCCTACTTACCTCTGGAAATTTGTTACCTCTCTCTTTAACAGTCAGTGAAGCTGATTTCCCTTTAACCCGCTCTTTAACCAGCCAGTGATCTCAACCATCCCAGTCCTCTACTAAACCATCTGCAACTTCCATACTGTTTCTTAATAAGCACAAACAAGAACCACAAGATTTGCTTCTCACTAATAGTCTTCTAACCTTTAAGAATACTTAATTTCACAGACTGAAATTACAGGCTAATGACAAATTAGCAGAAATTTGTCACATATATGTCTCCCGTGTGCTGCACAGCCAGGTCACATACGGTATCTAAATATGCCAGTAACTGACCATGGGTGTGTTGGCACACACTCAGAAATGGATGTTCAATCTCTTTTAGAAAGAAATCTTACTTTCTTTTGACCTTGTTCTAAACTCAGTGACAACTTTCTGTGTTAGAAACCACCTATTCTTTCACTCCCTCTTCCTCTGCCTTGAGAACCAGGGTTCTCCTGGCATCTTCTCTGTTTCCAGGGCTGTACTTAAATTAGACCAGATCTGTAAAATGTAACATCCTACTGATCCTCTTGAGGAATTATTCTCTTTAGATGATCATGCTCAGAGATTGTGTTTTACATATTTCTCATCAAGTTCTTAGGAAAATTTCATTAAAATAAAATCCACATTTTTTCATAGTGGATCTATTAAGTTGTATCCCAAATACAATTGTTCTGTCTGATACCACAGCACATTGCTTTGAAAATGATACATCACCTGTACGCACTTACCTTATCAAGTGAGGAAAAAGTAGCAAGAGAAGAGGAACAACTGAACTATATATATTTATTTGCCTCTATTTGTTTTCTGTAAGTTAAAAGACATTACAATTGCCCGTTGACAAGAAAAAAATACCTACTTTGAGCTTAATCAGTTTATTCACAAAGACTGATGAGGGCTGTCTTCCTAATGTCCAGAAATCTAATCTAGAATATTGAAGAAATCAGCATAAAAGTAGCAGTTTCATAATGTGGTTTCAATAATAAAAATGTTAGCTTGTCATTTTTATGTGAAAGTCATTCACACACCGTGGTTTTCCAACTTGCTAATGATCTTTGAGGAGGCAAATTAGGTTTGAAGTCTTGAAGCCTAGCACTATAATGCAATCTGTCCTTAGCCTATAAAGAAAAGTGTGTGTATCCTTTTCAGATGAATCCGAATACCCCACGGCACTGGGATGTTCCAAACACCCAGAAGCCAGTGGTTGCTTTGGGCACATTAAACTTTTTCACATCATGTGGCATAGAGTATCGCTCGCAAGCACAGAGCTTGAAATACAGACGTGTGACCAGGCATGCTGACACTGCTGCTGCTGGCAGAACCAGTGGGGATGATTTAATATTTGCAAAAATATCCATTTTGTAAATAAGACAGCAGTTAATGTGACTCCCTTTAAAAAGAGAAACCCAATGCACTTAATATAAAAATAAAGACAAAAAACCTGACCTTTACAGAGGACTAAAAATAAGACTGAGTTCTCTCCAAAGCACATTTCCATCTCATGTTCTACGGCTTGAGTACATGAAACACAAGGGGCAAAAGATGAAGGAATTAATCTAAATAAAGGTGGTAGTAGTTCACAGGCAGCTGCTGTTTGAACGCCAGAAGAATCAGTAAAATAACAAAAATTACAGGTATTCAAACCACAAAAAACACATGCCAAACTACATGTGAACAATACAGGTTTTACCCTCCAGCCTCCAAAATAAATTAGAAAAAAGTAAAAATCAAAGATTTTAACATCCATGCTACTCCTTAGATGTATACTACATGTAATGAAGAAAATAGCTCCCAGTAGAAACCAAGTCCTAATGCCTGAGTGGAACCAAGACAATGTATCATTTTGCCAGTCATTTTCACAAAACAGAGCTGAACAAGTTCATAAGATCAAGAAAACTGATCAGAATCCAAAACTTCCTCAGCTTCAGTCAGCAGACCAGCAGATACTGGAAGCAAAGACCAAACTTCGGCAACTTCTTATTACCTAGCCAAGCATAATGATAAAGAATTTAATTCTGTACTTCTTTTCAGAATTAACTTTTTGTTTAAAGGGCATATTTAGAAAAAAAACCACTGTAGTTTCACCAACATAAGTTGTATTATCTTCTCCAACATACTGCTTTATTTAAGTTTCTAAGTCATGAGTATACTTAATCAGTGTCAAATTCAGATAATTAGAAGCTGCAATGGAAAAGGACTTTGATAATGGGTGTATTATAAACGACAACATGTTGACGATGACTTGTTATAGAAACTGTTACTGTATAATTTTAAGACAGACTCAATGATATCAAATTAGTAGAAATTGTGACTGCCTGACATCCCCTCACACTCCGGATTTGTACTTTACCTGTGCTAAACTAATACATACAAGATTATTACTCTTGCTTTCTAGGAAGACACACAGAATGGGATGTTCATCATTAAGACACTTCTCAAGGGAGATGTTTCATATACTAATAATGCCTTTCATTCAAGTATCTCAAAGCTCATCAACATTCTGCAAAATCTCACACAATGATGTAAGGCACATAGGAACTTCATTAGTAGGTGACCTGACCAAAACCTAGAGATGGAGAAAAACAGTTAAGGTGTATAAACCATATTTAATTTTATTTTATTATCTTAAGTGAATATTAGAAGTGAGAAGATTGAGGCACAAAGAGACTCAATGAGGGTCACATAGCAAGTCATAGAAATAGAAATGGAAATAGAATAGAAACAGAATCTAAACTGCCTGGCTTTCTGTGCCTCAGTGTTTACCATCATTATTACAATATTTGATGCTAGATGCATTTCTTGATAGTACTCTAGGTATTTAGACACCTACATACACTCGTAAGTTCATTGTGTGTTTTTAAGAAGCCAAATTCCCTGGTTGACAATACAGCTTTAAAAATACTCTCCCTTCCTTGCTCAGAAGTTTTGAACACTCTCCCTGCTGTGAATACCTCTACTTGCTATGTGTCAGCTTTTTTCATGCCCTCCTGTAAAGTGACAAGGAACCTTAGCTTATGGGAGACACAGTTTTCACTGCCACTAACTGCTCAGGCAACAAAGAATTTAGCTGCAGGGTGAGACAGTGTACAGATACATTTTAAAATGACACAATGCACAGTGTTTGGAAGTAGCCAGTTTCTACTTAGTAATCATACCTATATTCTTAATGTAGAAATTGAATACTGCCAGAAAAATAAAGATGGATAGGAATAACAGATCAGTAAACCAGAAATAACAGCGCCAGTCTGAGAGAGTCTTTTATGTCAAGGTCATTTAATCTAATACAGGTCAGTGCTGATGAACATGTCTGACTTCTGAGTGCCACCAGAGGTAAGCAGCTGCTTCTGAGAAAGGCAAGAGAGTCATCACTGATTTTCTGGGCACCTCTTCAGGCAAATTGATGGGCAATATATGTTTCTCTCCCCATGTTCAGCAGCTGGGCTTGATGAGTAAATGCAATTCCTCACTTCTGTATTGAATGAAAAGGCTGGAACAGGGAAAGTATTTTTATATCCAGGAGCAGGTGGACTGGACTCAAATCTCTGTGCATCTTTGAGAAATGTGACCACAGCCCGTCATTTTCATAAACACAAAAGGGAGGGACCTACTGAGGGACTGACTGCAGTCAGTCATCTGTGTAACATGGCTGTAGATCTTTCTTAAATTAATTCTCACTTAAATCACAGAGTCACACAGAATCGTTATGGTTGGAAGAGACTTTCAAGATCATCCAGTCCAACCATCTATCCAGCATCACCATAAAACACTAAACCGTATCACTCAGTGCCTTTTGCTTATCTTTTGAAATAAGGCCTTGTCACATAAACAATGTCCTGGCTTATAGTTGGTGGGAAAAGCAAGAATTTTAAAACAGCAGATTTGATCTGAGAAACCTCCCAAATAACACAAAATCTATGCTTTTGCATCATAATAAGGAACATCCCATCTTCTGTGCCTTTGTTAAGAATACTTGGAAACTGTCTCTTGTGCAAGGTCCAGTTTAATAATGATTATGATTCTTAGGAAAGATGGATAAGTAATCCATATTTTCCCCCTCACTCTTGAATACATTCCACTGGAGTTAAAAGTCAGACAGCAAACAGGGCACTATCACCATTGCTTTTTGCTTGCTTGCAATATCACTTTTCCCTTTCTTCCCCAGGACAGAACTTGTTGTTTTTCCATGCTTTTGCAGTGCTGACCACGGCATAGTTCCTGGTGTCCTTCTCAGTCTCTCCATAAGAAGCATGCATGACATGGAGGGAACTCAGGCTCACAGGGGTTCAATCTCAGAGACATCTTGTTGGAACAGAACTTGGCATAAGTGACTCTGGTTAAGAAGTTTTCTGTCCCTCCTTCCCTGGCTCAGATTTGTGATCTCAGCTTATTCTCTAGTGCTCTACCCAATGATATTTGCAAGGTCGTGTTTTCACAGGAGGCTTGGACACAAATGGTTAATGTAAGTGAACTGTTGCAGAGATGATCTGTTACAGGGTTAAATTAGCCATTCTGCAAGAGATGAAGATTATTTTTCTACCAGACTTACACTCAAATTTCATTCTCAAACAGCTAGATTAAGATTTTAAACAGCTTTGAACTAAGAGACATTAAGACAAGACCAATTTTCCTCCTGCTGAAAGGGATGAAGCTTCTCTGTACATGCTGAATAATGAGTAGCAGTGTATGGACATGAATGCTTTTTCAGTCTTCTCAGGCAGAAGACCGTGGATGAAGCATTATGTTTACAGACAATGCTATTTATTGTTAAGGCTACAGACAGCTACAGCCTTTTATTTATACTTTTCTCATTTGCCAGTGTTCCTCACAGTCTTCGTCTAGAACAAGGAAGGCTAGGCTTGACGTTTCAATGGTGAAAAGGCAATTTCCTTCCCTCCAAGAAAATTCAGACAGTGTCTTCAAGTCATCTTAAATCTGCTGCAGATCACTACACAAAACCCCATGTGACACCTCATTTCACACAAACGCACCACAAAGCATTGGGGGCCAGCTGCCTGTGTCACTTCATCTAGTCAAGTACTAGTTTGCCTGGAAAACATGCTATGTCACCCAAAAATTTCAGTTCAGTTCAAAAATGTCCCCTGCAAACACTACTTTTCCCTCCCTTAAATGATCCATAAATCTTTCTCAAGTAAGGAAGCGGGAGTGAAACAGTTCAAAGTAAGCAAATGGTTTCTAATCCCTCTGTGCTTGTTAGGAATGAGCCTGCAGTGGAGAATTTGCTCACAGCCTGGGAGCCTGGGGACGATATTTTGCTACCCAGGCAACTTATTCACATCATCAGTAAAGCCCTGAGGGCAGCATCTGCAAACTGATCTGAATGAAAAATCCTGCATCTCACCAGCTATGTCTTTTATTTACTTATCAAGATACAAATACAGCATCTGTCTGATGGCTTTTGTAAAGAAAGGGATGAAGTTTGCAATGAAAACTTGATTGGAGTTGTTAGCCAGTGCTTTATCCTCCCGTGCCTGTGCTGAAGATCACCACAAGACTGTCAAAAGCATTGCAAGGATGCATTTCCCTTACATGAAGCTGGTGTTGAAATGTGGCATACCTTAGACCTTTGTGCAAAACTGAGGATGTGATTTGAAACACCGTCTTTGCATGAGAGAATGATTAGAGTTATCTGTTGAGTTTTGCCATCAAAGCTGAATCAAAGAGCAAGTCAGCCTTAGCTAAAGATATAACAAGTCCTAGTCCATTTGCTTAAACCAAACAGACAAGATGCTTTTATGGATGTTTTTTTCATTTTAGAGACTACCCTAGAGACTCTACTCTTTAAAGAGAAAACAGGTGTTCGCTGTATAAATTTTACCCACTTCAAGTAATTGATTGAGGCTATTTGGAGTTCCAGGTATTTTTAAATACTGGATGTGTTAAATACATAGGTCATACATGTGCCAATGCACATGGTGGTCATATGTCAATACTGTCCAATGTGTGTGACAAATTCCAAAGAATCAGAGCTGAGGAAATACAACAAGGGCAAGTGTGGAGTCTGCATCTGGGAAAGAACCCCATGGATCAGTATAGGTTGGGGTTTGACCTGCTGGAGAGCAGAGAAGGGGAAAGGGACCTGGGGGTCCTGGTGGACAGAAGGATGGTCATGGGCCAGCAATGTGCCCTTGTGACCAAAAAGGCCAGTGGCATCCTGGGGTGTATTAGAAATGATGTGGTTAGTAGGTCAAGAGAGGTTCTCCTCCCCCTCTATTCTGCCTTGGTGAGGCTGCATCTGGAATATTGTGTCCAGTCCTGTCCCCCTCAGTTCAAGGACAGGGAACTGCTTGAAAGAGGCCAGCACAGAGCCACAAAGATGATGAAGGGAGTGGAACATCTCCCTTATGAGGAGAGGCTGAGGAAGCTGGGTCTCTTTAGCTTGGAGAAGAGGAGACTGAGGGGTGACCTCATTAATGTTTATAAATATGTAAAGGGTGAAGGTCAGGAGGATGGAGACAGGCTCTTCTCAGTGATGTCCAGTGATAGGACAAGGGGGAATGAGTGCAAGTTGGAACATAGGAGATTCTTGGTGAACATAAGGAAGAAATTTTTCACTGTAAGAGTGACAAAGCCCTGGGCCAGGCTGCCCAGAGAGGTTGTGGAGTCTCCTTCTCTGGAGACATTCAAACCCCAACTGGATGCATTCCTGTGTGACCTGCTCTAGGTTGTCCTGCTCTGGCAGGGAGGTTGGACTAGATGAGCTTTTGAGGTCCCTTCCAACTCCTAACATTCTGTGATTCTGTGTGATTCTGTGAAATTAAATCACTTTGTGCAAAACTGTCTTTAACATTATGTTCTGAAAAGAGTGCAGGCTAGCTATTCCCTGCCCTTTCCACTGGAAGATTTAAAGAGGCTACACCCATTATTTCACTCTACTCAGTGCTTCATGCCCTGTGATGAGAGTGAACTACACTTGAAAATCAAGACTGTAACAAAAAATTGCCTCTCCAGCAAGATGATAAGGGAAAGAGCAGCACCATGTGAACAAATTCTTGCTTTATGTTTTAACTATTTTTTTTTTAGGGCAGGAATGGGAATTCATTTACTTTAGACATTTAAAAAAATAGAAGTTTCAATCAAATTTATTTGTTACGGTCATACATGTACCTATATTGTAAGAGCATAGAAAGTATCTGGAGGCAAGATTACCAGTTTATCAGTTTTGAATGCCCCATGAGTGCTCCAAAGGAGGACAATTTAAATAGAATCACACTGTGGTAGAAACTGAAAGTTTTCAATAAGAATTCTTTCAGAGTAGAGATTATCAGAGCCTGTTTTGGGTGGTTTTTTATGGCCATTTCTCCAGGTGAGAATTCGAAGGAAAGCTGAATCTCTCTATTATAAAGTCAACGAGTGGGTGTTGTTAATAACTCGAGTAGGTTGGAGATGATTGCACATGACTTATGGCTTTGTTTATTCACTGTGTATTTTTTTAAATGACATGGCATAAATCCAAAGGGAAACAATTAGTATCAATGTGCTGAGAAACAAAGCAGTGCTGTCTCTTTTGCTTCTAAACTCTCAGAAGAGTGACCAAGAGCTAGACTTAAGAAAGAACTGAAACTCACAGAAGTGAGACTTAAGTTTATCAAACCAAAATCAAGCCTTACATTTCTTCAGATCTCTCCTTCCCCTTTGCCACCTCTAAAGGCTCTCAGCACCTTTCTTTTACCCAGAAGCTGTTTAGTGTGAAATGCAGAACCACTGAGAAGTGAGGAGGCTTCATCACCAAGTGGCCCCTGTGTTAGGCTGCAAGGTCTTGGTCCCTGTACCCCCTCCCTTTCTCACCCAGCAAGTTTCTTCGTGACTGTTTGCATGAAAGGGTCAGGTCCAAGAGGGAACCTTGCCTCCAGCTTGGCATTGTGTCATGGGCTCAAGGTGGGAGATGTTGGTCTGAATATTCTAGGTGAGGAAGAAGCTGACTGTGCTCCTATTCTTGTCCAAATGCTCCCACCAGTTCAGTGTTGTCTTCAGAATGGGGCTTCAGGAGATGCTTTAGAGATGAATCCCATGTAGACACCAAAGGCACCTCAGATAGAGGTTCATTCTTCTCTCCATTATTTCCACATGCCTAGCTTGAGGCATCTGTAAATTTTAGCTGATCTCATAAACCAGTGTAATGGCTGCATTGGATTGCATCCTTAAGAGTTTTATTCTCTACATCAACTGCATATATTTCTGAAGAGACTATTCTGGATTTCACTGTGTAGCCAAGCACCTAGTATTTGAGTGCTTAACACATTCACTGGACGCATTTGCTTTAATGTGCTTTCACTGAGTAGAAAAGAGAGAGAGAAAGATGTACCCTTGAGGACACCACAGCATTTGAGGTCATCTACTAATTGTTCATTACTCAACCGATAGCAGAAAGAAAACCTAAAAAAACTGAAATTCACAGACGCAGATATCATCAAATGCGCACAAAGCCTACAAGAGCTCAAAGAGAAAGGTAGCATATGGATAAGGCTGAATAAGCTAATTTTAACATGATTTAGTTCAGCAAAGAACAGATCCTGATTCAAAATGTGGCTTTATTCTTATCTCGCATTTGTTATACTTAGTTATTTTTCTGAAGATTGATTCTCGCTTTTAGCAATTATTAAGACATATTGGTTTGCAAGTAGAGTGAGGTGTTTTTACTAAATCTGGTACTTTTTCTTTGGTAACTAGAAGAATGTATAATTAGGTAACTTTATTTTTAGACTGTATTAGAAAGGGACAGATAATTCTTCTTATTTCAAAGGGGATTCCTTTGTATTTGTGATTTGAGTTAAGCTAATTTGAATGGAAATTTCAATTACATATAAATGGAAAAAACTTGATATGCTTTAATCAATAAATTTAATTACATAGAACACTATGAACATTACCAAAACATATACTGAATTATATTTTGAAGTTAAAACAATTTGAAAAAGGAATTCCTTGTGGCCATCTTGTGGATATCTAGAAGCGCAGGTTAACTCCTCTTCAAGGTTTTGTCATTAGGTTGTAAAATTTCTTCACCTAGGTTTCAATCACCAATCAAGCTGTCAAGTTTTAATGGTCCTTGTGTTGAATTTAGATTCTCATGCAGGAAAAAAAAAAAGTATCTACATTTAATTTGTTACTACAGTAAATCCTATGCACAAAATCAATAGAGGTGATTTCACTTATTTCATTGACTGGACTTTTGTAACTGACAACAAATACAGACTTTTTCCTAGGTGTTATTTACAAAGATTTCATAAATAAATCTAATCTGCAATATACATCTTCATGACAATGTTCAGGCCATAAGCTGTAAACACTTTTTAGTAGGAAATATGACAGTGGGCCCAGTTGCATATCTTTTTTGAAGCCACCGTTGTTTTATTCTGTTTTTTTACACCAGGGCAGAAAAATAAACCATCAAATTTACATTCTAGTTTCTGTGCTAATATACTTCTAAGTTAGTCTGGAAATGGGTCAGTTAATGCTCTTTCATTCTGCTTAAGATATTTTTCTTACAAATTAAGCAAAAGAATTCTGTATCTTTGTTTACAAAGCTGCTTTAGCTGAAGGCGCTTTATCTCTTTATATCAATCAGCCAAGACTAATATGAGTGACAGAAAGTAGGACAGATATCCCCAAAAAGGGACAAAAAATGAAATGACAAATAAGCTGGAAAAGATGCAGGGTCATTTCCCTTTCAGCTTCAGTGAAATACCTTGCTTTATGAGTCAGCACTGAAGACACAAATAGTGCAATTATAAAAATAGTGAGATGATGAATGCCAGACATTTGCAGAATGTATTTTGCTACCCCAGTTTAGCAAGGCAGAAATAAACTGGAATGATTGGTCTGAGATATCACAGCTACAAAGCATAAACCCAAAAGGTGAATCAATGTTTTGGCTACCTAATCAAGCAGTCAGGCCCTTGTGCAACAGAAGCAGGATCACTTCACAAAGGAAAACATCCAAGTTGTCTAACATGTTTTAGAATCAAAGAGTGGTTTGGGTTGCAATGGACCTTTAAAGCTCATTAGCCCAACCTCCCTGCAGTAAGCAGGGACATCTTCAACTAGATCAGGTTGCTTAGGTTTCAGACGCTTCGCTTAAGAAATTCTCATATGCACAGAGAAATACTCTCCTAGCCACAGAAATAAACACTTTCCAGAACCTGAGAAAGAAAGGAAGAGGTTCAGTACCCCATAGCCTTCACCAGCAGTACGATACTATCAATGTCCAGTCAGACTGCCAAGACCATATCCCTTTTTTGTTTTCTGACTGGATGAACAGGTCAGAGTAGTTCAGAAAGTCCACCTCAGCTTGTACATTGAGACCTGACTGCTCTGCAGTTAAGACTTGAAGAATCTGACTCTGGTTTTGTTTTTTTTTCCTTTTATATTGGTGAAATTGATCTGATTCTTACCAATTTACTCCACTTTCCAACAAGTATAAATAAGATCAGAATGTGTCTGGAAGGGTTTATGCTGGGTGCAAGTATACTCACATAGTTACTTCCAGTGCATGGACAACGGAACTTACAGATCTCCCTGAGCTCATGTTTAAATGTTTCACCCAAATACCTACCTTCATGTAACCATGATTTTGACCTTGCTTTAAAACAGCAGTCCTTTTTTGAGGAAATGTGGAAAGCTGATTTATTTATATTGCAACAAATGATCAGAGTTGCTTTTTTTCCCATTTAAAACAACTGTTGAAGGGAGAAAACCTGAGATTTTGCAAGTAGAAACAGTGCAGGTACTCTCACTTAGTGATTTTCTCCCTGCCAGTCTCAAATGAGAAAACTCGTTTTCCAGGAGAGCTTTAAAGTCATCAGTTCTAATGAAAGTGACAGGTAAATTAAGCCTGATCAAGGAAAGTAAATGACAGAGTATTCCAGGGGAAGACTGGGTCAGGCATGTACAGAACTGTCAGTGTTAATGCCAGGCAGCCAGTCTGAGTCTGAACAACACATGTAGGGGCTGGGAGCAGAAGATGCTAATAGCGCGAGGTCCAGCGCTACAAATCAATATTCTTGTGCACCTAAAGCATTTTACACACTCTCTATTCCTGAATTTTTCTGTCTCTAAATAGGAATGATCAATACATGTCCACTGGGATATCATAAAGCTCAGCTGCCTAATGTTTGTAAAGCATTTTGACAGTCCCAGATGGAAGCTGCTCCATAATTATGGGAGAGTTGCCTCTAACTCTTTGATGCTGCTGCACTTTTTAATTCACTCTCTCATCGACTAGTATTTCATGCACCCTCCCTTGCAGCCGAAGCAGTGAGTGAACAGAAATGACAAAGTGCGCTTCCAAACTTCCCTCCCACTCACCTCTCCTCCATCTGTCGGAGAGAAAGATTTTATTTGCTGCAGAAGCGCTGTCTGGCTAAAAATGTGAGCACTTTTTACAGCATGATCCCACTCTCTCCTCCACACACACCCACTGCCCAAGTGTTTCAATTTGAAATATGACATCGCTTTTTAGCTAACACCCTATGTAAGAAGAGGCTTCTACAGCACATCTCATTAGGTGCTGACTAAAAAGTTGCTATAAAATCCTACATGGTGTTCACTGCTGATCATCTCCACCCTGCCGCTTAGGGACAGAGGATATCCGACAATAAAGACTATTTTTCTTTCTCTTTTCCCTGCCACAAACAGTCCAATTCAGCCATATTCCTCACTATTTCCAAATTTTTAGATTTAATCCTGAGTCCCATGACCGATTGGCATTTTGCTTTAATAACTGGCTTCTGGATGGAAGTGCTCAGTTCAGGTTTTCTGTTCCTATGAAAGAAAGCAGTAAGTCAAGTGTCCCTGGCTGGGGAGAAAAATTAGGTTTGGCTGAAGACATTCTAATAGATTCAGGAAACAAAGGTATGTAGAAAGCATCAAAATTCATTAAACACACAATATAATCCTTTGGTCTTAAGCCAGCCTGCAACATTTCTGAATCTGTGGAATTGGCACTATAAGGAGTGAGGAAAGCTTGTGGTCATTAATTCAGGATCGTCCACCACGTTTAACTAAAGGGAATATAAAAAAACCTGTGTTCGGACAGTGTTCTAGTCCAGATCTCAAGGACCAGGCTTGAGATACTGTTTAAAGAGAAAGCACAAGAGTAATTAGATGAAAAAGGGAGATACTGCCTCATTTATCATTGAGGTTAAACCTCCCAACTTCACCCTTACTCTGAATATTGCAGCTTTAAGAAAGAGAAAGGTTTGTAAAGTTTGAGTGTTTTTGAGTTTGATTGGTCTAAGTATGTTTCACAAATATGTACAATGATCTATCTAGCTGTCAATCTAGGTAAATAGATAACTTTATCTCACATTTTCACCACATCTTTTAGTAATCTTTGCAGAATGAGCGCCAAATGGGGATGGCTGGAAGATGAGCACCAACAAGAAGTGGCATTTTCTCTTCTCTTTCACTCTAATTTTGGTTAGCAAGAATATGGAGATGGAGGTCCATACTACAGGGTGTTTCAAAAAGATGCACTCAATTTCAATGACAAGACACTTTGAAATTGGGTCCATCTTTTTGAAACACCCTGTATAGCTCTGAACTGGGAAAGAGTGTGTCCTTTCTTTTATAAGGACACAACTTCTTCAGATTGTGCTCTAGCAATTCCTATCAGAAGGCTTCAACCAGATAAGCAGATGCATCATTGATGCCAATTAAAGGCCCATGCTATACAACCAGGTGATTCCAGTTTGTGCTAAAAGCTCGTTGCACCTAGAAGGGAATGTTTTCCTGTTGGGAATGGCAGCCAGTCCCAAGTGGTTGCTTCAGCCTTAGACAAGCTTGAGTCAATCCTGACAACTACTCAAGAGAGTTATAGGTCCTCCTGGCCAAAGGAGGTTGTCAAACCTAGGTCCCCAAAACACTAGTTACTGAAGATTCAGCATCTTTATCTTGATGACTCACAAGCCAGAAGAGCTTCAAAAAGATCCTCCAGTAAATCTAGGCAGAGATAGCTATTTCTGAACTAGACAACACAAAATGGGAAAGGTGAGGGGATGAAGAAGGACTTAAATCCTTAGGGCTGATGATGGAAATAGGGAAAATTGTCTCTTCACACCCAAATCCACAGTTCAGTAACAAGCAGTGATGTAGTTTTAATTCCCAACGCAAAAAATAATCCACACAGCAACCAAAACCTTCTCTTCCCCCCTACAACAAGACTGCTGCAGAGCACGGAGCTCTGAATACCCCAGCTCACAGGTACTACAGTTTTCTACCTTTTTTAAGCATCAATGAGTCCTCCAGCCACAGTAAAGAGTGGTGAGAAACTGTGAATATAACACTGGGAAATTCCTTCCTATTATCTGGTGTTTAATCTTGTCTGAGCAGCATGAGATTGAACAGCAGACACATTCAAAGTGACAGGGTCAAAAAAAANAAAAAAAAAAAGGAGAGTTGCCCAGGCATGTTATTTACAGACAAGCAGAGCCTTGGAAGCTGACAGGTTTTTTCATTACTTATTCACTTCAGCTTGATCACTCTCTTCTTTGTGCAGGTCTCCAGCCAACAGTTTCTTGTTAACTGCTCAAAGTGCATCTTTAAGGAAACTTGACCGTGTTTTACCTAAGAACTGTGGAAAATGTGGTTCTGAGTGATTTGTTAAAACAAAGTACCTAAATGCTTCATGTCTGCTCGATAATCGTGGTTCAAATAAATACAACAGTACTACTAACTTATTCCAGCACTTTGCAGTGAAAAATTACCATATAAGATTGCAAAGCACCAGCTGGCCTAGAATCTCCCAACTCTAAAAATTGATGGAGTTATGTAAGCAATATTAATTTAATGGACATTTAATGGACTCAAAAGGGCAGGAGTAGCCTCTTTACTGAGGATGGGCTGTAAAAGAGCATTCCTTGCCTAAAAGTAATGTCTTTGAACTTGTCATCTGAAATACTATTTCAGATCACCAATACCTCTTAGCTCGGTGCTCTTTTGCTCCGTATCCCTGTATAATGCATATAAAGTATCATGCATATATAAGGCTGTATAATGCATATAGAGTACTCCAGACTACATAGATACTGACTTTGACTGGGACATCACTAACACTGGAGTAACTCAAAGCTCAGCTTACCCAAGCCAACAAGGCAAGTCAGCAGATCTCTGTGTAATGTTTTGCTTTAGGCTATTATAGGGAAGCAGCCAACTTTTAAACAGCTCAAATGTTCTATCCCCAATTGTTTGAAGGTAAAAACCTCACCCCATGATTTCATAGAGCATGTCTAGCACGAGACAAGCGTGTGTTACAATGAATAGTACACAGAAAGGCATACAGCAATGAAGTGGTGTGGCATAGCTTCAGTAAAGACCTACCCGCCTCTTCACAAATAGGAATCACAAGGATTTACTTCTACAAGATTTCATGAAAACTACTCTCTGGCATCACTATTATTAATTACTTGCCTGGAGAATGTCTTGGAGGTAACCTGATTCCGGCAATTGTATATTGTTTGCTAAAATTTCAGCACTGGTTTATACAGGACAGTTTAGAAACTAGTTGATCAGAAGCCCGATTAAAGTAACTTATAATGTCTGGAGTATTGATATTACTTAAATCACTAGCAATCACATCTTTGTTTAAACCATGGAACTTTGTGTGCAGGCTAAACAGAAGACAGGCTGAGGGTAGGTAAGAGCCTTCTACTGTTTCTTTTCAACCACTATTTCCACAGATCAAGCAGCACAAACCGATCACAACAAAGATGCTGCAACCCAACAAGGCAGGATCACACAGCAAAGATGACAATACGAATACACACCACCTATGCACATGCACAGATCACAGGCTGAAAGCAATATGAGACAACTTAAATAGATGCTCTCATTCTCACAGAGTATTTGTTTGTAATGGCTATTAATCTGAAAATTCAGCTGCTTTTGTGTTTAAGCATGGGACTAAGTGTTTCACATTAACTTTGAGTACACGTAGTCAGAAATCTTAGTGTACGAATGTAGTGATAAAAACTATGGAATAAAATATGTAAACTCTTCCACTCCCCACCACACCAGCTCTTACAGGCATTAGGGAAGACATTCAAAAATTCTGACATCTACTCCACCAAGATAAACAAGTAAAGAGTACGGCTGTTGCCTGCTACTTTGCCAATACACTTCTGAGTTACATGCTAACTGAAAGCCTGAGTGACAGATGTGCCATAAATCTAATACACAGCAAGACCCAAGACACTTTAGTAAGTGCAGGTGTGAAGGTTTTCATGAAAACTGAATGCTCCAACAACAAAGGCAGAAGCTCAGCAGCAATGGCTGTGGTCCCCTTTCATACAAGGAAGGGTGCTTCATAATCTGTTTTCAGCAAATAACGTCAGGAGTTACTGGCAGGAAAACCTTTTATTTTATTTATACTGAGATAAGAGAACTTCTTCCCTCCTACGTTTTCAGAGAGCATAGAGGCAAAAGGCTTCCCTTTAGGAATGAAAGCAAATACTTAAAAACCAGCAAGTGTCTAAATGTTCTGCTGAGTCAGAGTTTGTAACAGCTAATTGTTAGTAAAGTATTTATTTTGGAATAAAATTGTGGGCAATATTATGAAGCTCTTAAGATGAAAAAAAGGAAAAAGGTGGAAAGTACCCATCACTTACCACACAGTCCTTTGTATTAATACGAGGTTCAAGCAAGCAAGAGATTTTTTTTTTTCTTGAGGAGTTTGGAATTTGAAGAATTGTCATCTTTTTAGACCACACCCCTGTCTTCCAACAGTGAATAATCCATTCTTCTTTTTCATTTGGGTTTCATTTTTGTATCACCAGGGAGAGACATTTTAAGTCACCAGTTTCTGTGCTTTGGAAGCCTTTTCTAAATTCCTTTCAACTCAACATGGCTTAGAAAGGCAGAAGTGGGTGGATTAGCTTGACAGCCTGCATCCACTACTCAGCTCCAAGGTTTCAGTGCAACATCCATCTCGCACATATCAAGACACCTGTCGTGGCTCTTACGCCTTTTGAGCCAAAGGCGTTAGCTGGTGCCAGAACACTGGAGCTTCCACCAGGGGTAAGATTTTTAAACAAATAAAAAAAACCCCAAGGTTTTATCTGGATGAGCCCCTTTTGCTAATTAAATGGTCAGATAGGATTAATGCACTTAGATCATTATTGTCTGAAGAGATGCCATGGAAAAGAAAAATTTATGTTTGTTTATGCATACCAGCATAGGGGAAAAAACCCTTAAGCACTGATTTTGGACTGGAGATCCAACTAGATATCCCATCTCCTCTTGAACATTACTGAAATCTTGGCTGTTGTGGTTTGAAAGGGGCAGGCAAAAATCTTACTGGATTTTGCTGCCAAAACCCAGTGAATAAGGGGTGGAGTTTAGGCCCCTGTTGTGAAAAGGGGTCTGGGTGTCAGGTATCAGGTGTCAGTATTCCACCCATTTCCTGCCAGACTCTATAAAAGCCAGGAGGACTGGGGGCTTCCCTCTCTTG
>VZRW01009707.1:8891-59873 GCA_013398125.1 Aegotheles bennettii | reverse complement strand
TTCCTCCCTCCCCCCCCTCTAAGTTTGCGGGGCCGGGGGGGGGGGAGTGATAGAAACAAAACTCTGTCTGGTTTGTGGCTTGCCCTGGCTGTTTGCTAAACCAGCACATTGGCCTAAACACAGCTCTGAAACCCTCAGCCCTGGAATTTGAATTGCCATTAATTTTGGCCAGCAGTCATTATTTCACATGCTATTGAAATAAATTCCATCTGGGAGCACTGATTTAAAGTCAGAGAATGACCAGTGGTTTGTACTGAACCATACCAAGGTCCCCGCAGCAAGGAAGTGTACCGGAGATGAAGTTCCTGATGCAATCAATGTAACTTCTGCTCTTACTTCTCCTTGTTTTCTCTTTGCTTAGTGTTTTGCAATAATGTTTTTAAAGCTTCATTTTTCCCTTAAAGTACTATCACTAGATATTTAAACTATGGCCAGCAAGGATTTTTAAATTGTAATTGTCCTTAAGAAGTTTAGGTAGCATTCACTGCCACAAATGTAAATACTCGGGCCAAGAAACTAATCAGGAAAGTTTCTTGGAGTAATCTCAAATGCAAAATAGACATTATAGAAAACTAAGCCAAAGTAGTTACATTAATGATCCAACTTTCTTAATTCTCGATTTCTACACAGTGAAAGTGATTAGCATTACATTCCATAATGTATGATTTTAAACTATCTTCTAGACGCTTACTTAATCAACAAAGCTTCTTTAAGACAAAGCACTTAGTGAAGAGTCTCCTGGCAGACAACAGCAATTACAATGCTGTTAGTCACACACTGCTGTCAGAAAGCATTCAAAAAAATAAGACATGAACAAGTGGTTTTAAAAATCTTGCAGGTTTTATAAAAACATTATTATACATTACAAAAAGCCTTTTATCAATTAAAACTTACAAAACATTTAAAATGTGTAGAACTCTTAAAGAAAGATTATCTATTTCAATATGTACAGATAATGGTTTATATCAAAACTTGATCAAACAGAAGACAATCCATAACTTTCATATCTAATTAGAAGTATGTATGTTGTCAAAAATATGAATGTGTTTAGAAATTACTGTCCTTGTCTATAAAAATAGAAAACAGATACTGTAAGTACCCCACCTGAAGACCCAATAATTTCTAAACATAACAAGATTCAGAATACAGCGGGTTTACAACGGCAACCTGAAAATACTGATTAAAACCTCTTAAAATCAGAGGAACTATCCTTCTATTTTTTTGGAGTATTCCAGCTCAGAAGAGAGATGATGTAAATTAACAGAGAAGGAGAAAAAGAAGACTGAGTGGAAAAATACCCCTGAGATAAGGCAGAAACAACTATTTTTTTCTACTTGTTTCTTTAGCTTTTTGTTACTTTCAAACTACCACATAGGTCTGAAAGGAAATTTGCCCTGTCAAAGGTTTTAACAATTACATCATCAAGACATAGGTAATTATTCTGATACAATACAAGTGATAAAAATCCAATAGAATATGCTGCTCTTTTTCTTCAGACTCTTCCCATTTCTGATCCCATCCCTCTAATATTTCTTTTTAACTTTTTTTTTTTTAATTCTAAAATTAGATTGTTAAGACGACAGAAAAAATATGCAGGTTGCTATTCTAATTATTTCCAACATCTTCCTTTTTTTCTTGAGGGTTTTTTATAGACAAGTTCTTCAAAAGCCATTCTTTCATCTTCCACTTCATCTTCCAAGTCTCTATCATGCACAGCACCTATATTAAAAACAAGTAATTAATGCAGAACAGAAAACCCCAACACCTTCTTCTCTTAACAGTGTGACAAGCTATGTCACTGCTGTTTTATATGTCAGCAATACACGTTCCTATGTGTATAATCATGTTTAAGAAGTATTGGGCTCAATATGATAATGTGCTTAAAGGCTCTGCTAGGAAGCAGAGACTGCTAAGCCACTTGCTGCACTAGTAATTAATTTTTATACTAAAAATCCGTTTCTATTGTTATTGCTTTTGACTTTAAGAAGTATGTCTCTCCCCTCTCAAGTTTTAGTTTCAGCAGACAATACACTGGCTTACCGACTTCAAAGACAGACTGATCTTGCTTGTGAGACTATGAGAGCACTCCCACGTGTTCTTGCTAACTATATCTTCCTTGAAACAGGAAGGTATAACACAAGTCTTTATCACAATCAAATTTGCTAAAATAGAGCTACTGTAATGCTTTACATATAGTGCCATTTGTAAGCCTGATCACTTCATTGCTGCCTTTTTATGCAGTCATTGCAATCCCACCACTGTACGTACTTAAACCTAAACATATAGGTAGGTACAATGAAGTCTTTAACTTGTCCTCAGAAGCCTGTAATGCAATAGACTGAATTGATAGAGGTTACTTCTGGTGCGAAACCAAGCGGAAGGGAAGTGAAAAATAAAACCAACTGCATATAATATTTTTCCACAGAACTCTTACAAGAAGGCTAAGGATCAGTTTTGTTAGCAAGCTGGTTTCCAAGAACTTGGATCCACACTGCCCATAAATACACTGCTGCAACAGAGTTAAGAAACAGCACTATCTTATTGATGAAGATAGCTTCTCTTCTGTCCCCCCTGCCTAAGTTTTTATTCTGAAGATTGCACTTGAACCATAGTTACATGTGCACTTGTGTGCAGTAACACACACACATACTTTGTGCAGGCTGGGATGCACTGAGGGCCAGGGGAGGAAGCTTGCTCCATTCTGGCTGCTCTGTAACCAGCTGCGAGGCTCACGTTGTTTTAATAAGCCACTGAGGAAAGCCTGCTTAACTTGTGTTTTCCAGAGTGCCCCTACGGAGGTGCCCATTTCTTGTTGCCTAGAGGGTAAGTGAATATCCACAACACTACTGACTTGGAGACTGAAGTGATGCTAAGAGACCATTACCAAACAGTGTCTTCTGGGGGTACAGAAACCTGTGTAATTTGAAAACATACCTTCTTCTTTCATCCTGTGAGAGTCCATTTTCTTCAGCCACTTATGAGCCTCATCAATGGTGGCAACCAATTTGTTGGCATGTTCAGTTATTATTTCTTCAGCTGAAATGGAGCACAATTAACATTCTGTGAGAAGACCAGCTGAGAGACTGACAGCAGCTAAAAGCTAAGCACAAAATGAAGTTACACAGAGCTGTGTTTGATGATACTGCAAAGCAAGCAGTCCCAGTCACCAATGATCTCACGTGCAGACAAATTCACTACTGGGGATGAAGATGTTGCATGTATTACTCCCTATTCTAGTCAACATTACTAGCACTGTCAGAAGAGAAGCTCTCCACCCTTGTGCTGTGTTTCAGGTATACCTGAAACTCCTGAAAACATTCTGGTTTATCTATTTTTGGGTATTGAAGTTCCTAGCTTTCATTATCCCTCTGAAATTATACAAGTCAAATGCAAACCTGAGATGTTGCAGCCCTTGCTGAACTGCACCACTAAGGACTTGAAAAATGCATGTTATAAAGTGAGGGAAAAGTAATTTCAAAGGCAAATAATTTCTGTAAATGTATTTCCAGTGATTGGAAGAACAAGGTAACATTCATCAAGCAACTGCCACAACAAAATCAACTATTAAGTCTGCTACATATATCCTATTCATCACTATCATGCTTCGTTGAGCAGAAAGCCAACTAAATAACAAGCAAAACTTTATGGACTTCATCCATATGTAAAAGCTTTCCGCTAGGAGTAATGATAAAGCTTACCCATGAACACAACCTAGCATTTAGTTACAAATTTAACGTATTTCACTGATCAGTGCTGATGAACAGATCAAATGTTACAGTTTTTCATTGCTGTCAGACATCACAGGCAAAGTGACAACTTGACAGGGTTGGTGGATTTCTACAACTAAAGCCAGTAACAATGTTTTGATTTAAGATGTCACTTTCCCACAGGAAGTACCCCAAACAATTTTGCTCCTAGTACACCCATTCAGTGATTCAGTTTTTCTTGCAGAAATCAGCATAGAATAATGCTTTAAGCACATGATGGGAAAAAAGTATATCAAAATAAGAATCTCAAGCACCATAATGAACTGGGCTTTACAGTACCAGGATTGCCTTTGAGTGCCTGACACCCTACAGATTTGTAGTTAAGTATGCACTTTTGTTCAGCCCTAGCAAAATTACAAGTTCAAGGGCAGGCTAGTCAGAGATATCCTTAACCAAAGACTCTAAGTACTCCTAACACTCTACTCCTGTATATCCAAATTACTACGGCTGGCAGAGCTAAATAGGTAGGAAACAGTATAAAGATTAGTAAAGATTACCTGGTCTAAGATAGCAGGCTGCTGTAAGACTGTATAAATTCAGAGAACACAACACATCTGATTATGTAGTTAAAATTCACTTTATTACTTACTAAAATTCACCACTATTTACTTTATCTGTACTATCTGATATATTACTTTGTGCTTGGAAGAGGTGAGAATATACTTTTTAATATTTTCAGTTGAGTTCCTCTTTTCCTCAGCTACCTGAAAATACCTGGAAATACCTTTCTCTTCACCTCACCTCATTAAGATTGTCAAATACAGCTTTGACAGGTCTGTAAGTCTGGCCACAAATGACATATTGAATTGTTTAAAAGAAAACTGGAAAGGTCCTACCTTTAGCCCAGGCTTTTCTCTCATAGATTTCCTCTACTGCATCTGAAATCTTCTTAATGTTTTCTTTGATTTTTCTCTGGCGTAAGTTGGAACCTTCTTTATATGCTAAGTGGTCTCGGGTGTAAATCTCTTCTGTGATGGCCTCCACTAGTTCCAGACCATCATGTATTATTGGATCTATATTTCTTCTGAAAAAGTCGACATAGTATTTGTAGGCAGCATTATTATTTCTGTGCTCATCGGTGTTTCTGTGCTCTGTGTAAGCCTCACTGGCCACAGAAACTGCATTTCCTTCTGCATGCAACTTTTCTTCCCCACTGATCTCTGTTGGTGTCACAGCCTCAGAAATGTCTGCCTCCATGTTTTCTGACCGGCTGAAATAGTTCTCAGAGTTCTGGATGAATTTGACTCCACAGAGGTCACACTGGGTTTGGTCGATATCTGCTTTTTTGAAGATATCTGATAAAAATTCCTCTCCTTCCATTGCAACAGGTTCAGCTTTGGAGCAGGCCTTTCTTTTCCACTTTATGCACAGAGAAATGAAATAGAAGACACGACGCAGCTGGCGTTGAGCAGACGCTTTCTGCTCTTGCTTCTGCTGCTTTCTGAGTGCGATGACTTCCAGGAGATCCTTTTGGTCCTCTAAGCAATGAGCCCTTTCAAATTCCTTTTCTAGCTCATCAGCATACTCTATCTTATCCAAAGAGGTCATAAACCTGTCAAGGTTTATGCTTTCATACAGGATGCCCCGTATGGGTGGATGCCCCTGGGTGTATGCAGAGTCCCACTTCCATCGGCAGTCAACTAAGTACTCTGCATCTCGCTCTGCCAGAAGCTCCTGCAGGCCTGTAGCAACTTCTCTTATGTGTGTAGCATCACTCACTTGTTCCACGACCCTTAGCAATCTTTCAGGCACTTTACACGGAGAGTCTTTCCTCATTGATTTCAGCATCGCTTTGATTTCAGGAAAGTGGTGGCATAAGAGGGATCTAGATTTAGAATTCTGCACCTGGTCAGCATTCAGTAGCATCACTAAGCACAGCACTAATGTCCGCTCAGCCTCCCCTGAAATTACACAGTCAGGATTCTCAAAAGCATCAAGAAGCACATTGAAATTTCCATCAACTCCACACAAAACTTCTGCTAGGTAATAGAGATGAATTCTGAAACTCTGTACAGATACATACGGATCCTTTGGTCTGTACTCCTGTATAATAGAAAATGTGTCTTTAAGTTCTTTGCTACGGTCCTTGCTTCTGAACAAAAACTCCCAGTAATGAATGAGAGCAATGTAACTCTTTGGAAAGCAGAGAGTAATGTTCTTGCAGAAACGCATCAGGACAGCACAACAGAGAATGTACTGGAATTCCAACAGCATCACTGTATTGCCTATGCTTGGAATCAGGTATTTTGTGCATTTCTTGACCAGGACGTTCATAAAACGGAAAAAAAACCTTTTACAGTTTTCCGGGTTCTTATGAACATAGAATTGCTCAAGGGAATTTTCAAGAAGTCGAATGAAGCACAAGTGTGTTCTCCCTGCATTTTCAACATTTTTGTCAGGTAGCAGCATACCATGTCTGCCCTCTATTCCTTTGGCCTTTCCTCCGTGGCCTTTACTCTTTGGGGACATTTTTGCCTTTGACAAAACAAAGTTTAGCTCTTTGTTGTAATCATCCTCTTCCTTAAAAAGAAGTTTCTCAAATTCTTCAGGATATCCCGAAGATAAGATGAAAACTTGCATGGCACTTAGCCACAAGTCAGTTGATTCTCTTCTGGCTGCAGTGTTTTCATTTTTAAACTTAAATGAGATATATTCCTTCAACACCGCTCTGCAGGGTTTGGAAATAATGTTATCAAATTCCAGTATTTCTTTGCATGCCTTAGGGTTCTCAGACAGTATTCTCAAATGAAAGTGATTAGGAAAAAACATTTCTAGGAGGGCTTTACACGATGCGTATTTATCAGCAGCCAGAACATCAATGTTTTTGCACTGATTCAGTAGCTCTTTAGGGAAAGTGCATGTGGCTTCCAAGAGCAGTCCGTTTATTGCCACCAGATGCATTTTACACTGGAATATTGTCTTTGCTTCATGGCGCAACAAGGGCTTATGGTAATCTGCACAGGTTTTATCTTCACAGTTCAAGCCAACAATGAACTTCATACAAATATCAGGGTAACGCCTGTTCAGTAACTCATGGGTGATAGAGCACAACCTGTTTAACAAGTGCTGCCTCAAAGCTGATTTTACTTCCTCTGTGCTTACTGAGAAATCACCTTTTGTCTTCCTCTCTTTTAGACCTGGCTTGTCTGACAAAAACTTGAGAATAGGTTCAGCTTCATTTTGAGACACCTGGCAACTGTCACCTGTTGGGACAATCCCAAAATAGGCAAAGCATGACTTCACCATATCCTTCTCTGCATTGGTGGCTGCTTTCTTCAAACCCCTAACCAGACTCAGAAGAGCCATTAAGCCACGTGTTGCCATTAAGAGGATGTTCTGGCTAGGAGCACTGCAGCGACATAATGCAAAAAGAGCTTCAACTGCACCAGCAGAATGATTCAGAGAGAGGAACTGACAGTATGCGTTGCTCAGCTTTGTGAAGTCTCCTTTCAGAGCTCCTTGCAAAAACACAGCCTCAGCAATGCCAGACTTCTGCCCAGTTTGTTCACAAAGTTCAAGAGCTTCTCTTAGGTTGGCCTCCATGTCCGCCAGGTCCGATTCTGAGCAGCGATTCACACCAGCACGTGCTGCAGCAAGCAAACATGATGCACGGAACTCTTTTATAGCTGTGAGGTTGGCTGCTTCCAGAGCAAACCCGTGCTGTTTCATTAGCTTTGCAGCTTCTTCCTCTCGACCTTCCCTCTTCAATAAGTCTGCTGTTTGGCGCAAGCACCCACGAGACTTCAGGAACTCAAGCTGATCCTCTATATCAAGTTTTGAGAGGACTCGCATTATTTCCTCAGTTCTGTTCATACTCAGGTACTTTGCAGCTGCTTCCAAATACAGCTGATTTGCTGTACATGAGAGCTTGGAAACCGTCTGTCCTCTTGTATTTAACATCTCTTCATATCTGAAATAATAGATACATCAATTTATTACCATAGATGAGCAACCTAGACAAGAAAATACTGCATTTTAAAAAAGCCCCCAAAACATTAAACAAAGAGCTGCCCCCAGAAGCCCTTCCATCAAAAAGGCCAACTATTTCAAGCAATATGCCTGTCTCAGTTATTAATTATTGTTGGCTCATGTGAAATTATTAAGATATTCCTTAAGCCAGTCTTGCAAAAGCATTCTCTCCTGCATGCTGAGAATGAGTAATTTTTTCCTGATGGGTAAATTATCGTTAGCCTTTTATTATCTTTTTCATGACAAACGTGGGAGTGCAAATTTTTGTACCTATGCCGATGAATTTGCATGAATTATTTGGGGAGACTAATTTAAAAAATTGTTAGTTAGTAAGGTGACTCTTAAGGCTTAAACTTTTTAATTAAACTATCTCTACATACTAAACAAGGTTTAGTCCTTAAAAAAATCCCAGTTGCCATTATTAAAGATACATCAAAAAGGATTTCAGTGAAGGTGTGTAACTGTAGGCCTTGCTAGAATTCTAATTGGTGTATAAAGTCTTTAAAAGTCATCAACCAATTCAGGTGTAAAGAAAGATGTGGCCAGTAAATGAACTGTTTATGTAAGAATGTGCTCATGAGGTCACAGGGATGGTGCCAGATGCAAAGTTCTGTCAAAGAGATACTAATAAAATCGGTTTATCAAGGATAGTGTGAGGCAGTTCTTAACTGGCCTGAGCCAGCACAGGGGAGATAGTATGGGAAGTTCATCTCAGAGACTGAGACCAAGAATCTAACAGAGAGGCAGAGCAAGCTCATCATTTAAATTACTGTTCTTTGCTCTTAAGTTAGAGATTTTGAGACAAACAGTTCATTTGCGACGACTGCTGCATTACATACCACACATCTACTGGTTATACTCCTACAGAAATCAGTGACTAAGTGGCTAAATCCATTACAATTTCATTCTTAAAAGAGAAGTATTTAATATGCTTATTAAATACTTCTGTCATATTTACCCTAAGAAACTAATTCAGAGGACTGGCTGAAGGATACCTTGCATGACCACTAACAGAGACTGGAAAAAAATCCCAGGAAAATGAAGCTAGCCACTGCTCCAGCTGTGAATGCAGTAGAATGCTTTCACTGTGTTATCATTACCCAAGTGAGAATTCTGACAAAGATAATTTAACTTCATATAAAACAAAGCTACCAGCCAAACCTCTTGTGAAAATTTTATGGTGAGCCAGCTGCATTATGTTGAATTTGGAAATGGAATAGAAATTATATTCCAGTACCATCTTGGAAGACATACCTTTCAACTGCCTTTGCTGCTTCTTCATAGAGTTCTTCTTGACAATACATTTTAATTGCCAGATCAAACTCCTCAATTTGTTCATAACATTCAGATGCTTCTTTGAAGCACTGGCTTTTCTGATAGTAAACTGCAGCATCTTTCATCTGCAATGCAGAAGTCAGTAATGAAACTGAAGTGCTCTAAACAGTCAAAACTACATGAACAGAATAAATTTAGTAATTCCATCATGTAGGTGTCTCATAGAGAAGCACATTTTAATAAAATGTAATCAAAGTATATTAATGTAATCAAATACATTATTAAAGCCATCATTAAAACTGAATAGATTTTAAAAAACCTTCAAAATATTTGTGTCTGAAAAACCAGAATGGAAAATTAAACATGATATACAGGAATTCCAAAATACTTTTTATTCACCCAGCTCTGTTAAAAAATACCACGCACACTTCTGTTGACTTACAAATTTCTCAGCATCAACAGGATTAAATTAAAACAGTTATGCATGCAGAATGGGAAGCCTAACCTTGTATCTTAAACTTTAAATATTTGGGAACAATTACTTTACATTCTTCTCGTGGAAATGCGCTGCAAATAAAAAATGTGAAATATCCTCATACAATTTGAAAATTATTGTTAGTACATTATTTAACCCTTCAAGTTTCAAGGTTCCGTTTAGATGGCTATAATCAGTGGAGTTTCAACATCAGAGTACTGAAAGAAGTAACAGCTTAAGTTTCATGAAATCAGTTATTAATTAACTTTTGACTGCAAAGCAGAGATGACTGATGGTGACATTTGAGGAAAGCCAAAGAAATAAACCTAGACTGCATAATTGCATCACTGTCCTCTTCACTCCCCTTCTGCGACAAATGCTTCCTCTTAAACGTTTCAGCTTAAAGAGCTGGTTTAGTTCAGCTACTACCAAGTCACAGAAAAATTCAATTAACTTATGAGTAATATGAGAGGAAAAAAAGCTGTGGAAAAAGGAAAGAGATAAGGAAAGGATAGTTTAGAGGATTTAGTACCTTTCCTAACTTTTTACACAGTTCTGCACAAAGCCGGAACTCCTTTGATTGAAACAGACACTTTAGTGATAGTTTTGGTTCCCCACATTCCAAGTAAGTTTTAGCCAATGCCATATATTCCATCTGTTTTTCCCTGTAGAAAGTAAGAGAAAAATATCACTTATATCCAAATTAAGTTTAGGATCACATGATCTGCGACTGAATCCAATGAACGCTGACATCTCATGTTCTTCTTAAGAATTATAGACTGGTTTGGGTTGGAAGGGACCTTAAAGATCACCCAGTTCCAACCCCCCTGCCATGGGCAGGGACACCTCCCATCAGACCAGGTTGCTCCAAGCCCCATCCAATCTGGCCTTGAACAATTCCAGGGAGGAGGCAGCCACAACTCCTCTGGGCAACCTGTGCCAGTGTCTCACCACCCTCACAGGAAAGAATTTCTTGCTAACATCCAACCTAAATCTGCCCTCTTTCAGTTTGAAACCATTTCCCCCTGTCCTATTGCTACATGTTCTTGTAAAACGTCCATCTCCAGCTAACCTGAGGAGATATTACCTTACAGTGAGTTATATTTTGGGCTGACACTGTTCTGTTCAGACCTCTATTCCACAATCTCACTGCTCTGGCAGCAAAAAGCTTGTTTTTTAAAAATTCTCAAACCAAGTCTGCTAGTGTGGTTTTGTGTTGCTTCTTTTCTGTCTTAACTTGCTCCTTCTTACTTTCTGCTGTTTAGTCTCAATGTCATTAAAGACAACAATCAAATTTGTTCTCAGCCTTTGTTCTGTGTAACTAAACATGTCCAGCCTTTCTGGTATCATAACAGCATGTCTATTTTCTTCCCAGACCTGGTCTGAATTCACCATCCTTGAGCCTGGAGGATCAGAACTGTACAGAGCTTTTCATATTACGGAGAACACAGGAATCCTACTTATGCTTTGTACACCAGCATTAATAGCTCTACTAAAAACCAAATACGCCACTTTCACAGCTCCATTATTACATATGTTCCGTCAACTTAACCTACCCTAATATAACAAATTTGTCCCCAAATTTTATCCAGTTGACAAGCACCCCAGCTTATAGCCAACTGAAGTTTTTTCAGTCTCGTCAACAAATTCTCTATGATCTCAGAATTTTATGAGTATCCTTATACTTCTAGCCAGGGCCGCTGATATGAAACAGGTAATTAAAAAAGGTAAAACCTTGATTAGCTCTAGTAATAACATTTCTCCAGTCCTCCCTCCTCCTTTCAGTGCTTCCCCTGCCCTAGTCATTCCTTACACACTGTGCTCTCACTGCTAGCTTTCAGCTTCCCAAGATTGAACACGAATTAATTCACTTAGGTCTAGAGTCCTCCCCATGAGGATCTTCCCTGTCTTATTTCAGACAAGTCCCAGTTTTTCAGCCTTTTCAGAAAACTGCAAGCTTTCCTGTCAAATCCTTGAGCTATTTTGCCCAGCTGACAGCATGAACTAAATGATTCATCTCAAAACCTGTCCCTTTAAAGCTGCCCTTTGGTTCAGCTCTAGCTTTACTTGTTTAGTTAGATTGACTCTAACACTAATTTTACCTCAAAACTCGCTTTCTGTTAGCAGCTTTCCTTCCCCAATATACAACACCATTCCTTCTTCTATGTTAAGCGAATATACAGTGGGATTAACTGGAGGCGAGCACTGCTGCTGGCATATGCTCTCCTATCTATTTCTAAGAATATAAAGCCTCTTGAGGTAATGCAAATCCTGAAGCTTTTCTCTCACATAACCAATAAGCCCTTCCAAGGGCCACTTTTGGTTTGGACAGCCTGTGGTGTACAACTGCTTTCACCACTCCCCAAAAGCACCAGTGCCCCAGATTCTGTTGAAGCTGTTCTAGGCTTTCTAGTTTCTTAAAACTCTTTTGCCACCCACACACCTCACCTGCATGGTTCTCCAGTGTCTCCAGTCCCACAGTTGTGGTGGGAATCTCCCCCTGCACACGTTCATGAGGTCTGGCAAAGCAGAATGACACTCGTTCATCTGTGTTTACACTTACCTGGGGCTGCTTTTCTTTGAGTGCACTTTGAGAACAGCATCGTGTGCCAGGGCCAGTTTTGACTTCTCAGCTGCTCCTCCCTTTTGGTAACATTTGGCTGCCACCTGGAATGAAATCACACAAAGCATTCACACATGCATCCAGCCCATGGCTTATCACATAAAAGCAGTACTTAATTTTACAGTCACTGTAATAGAAAACAGAAAGACTGGTAGGGTGCCTGGAAGAAGGAAAGGTAAAACATTGCAGTATATTTTTTATGACAAAAAGAAAAGCTTTAAAGTCAGTCCACATGTGACTATCACAATTAGAATTTTAATTACAATGTTTTACGTGGAAGCAGTGAAAGCAAAATACCTGGCAGGCTGATAGAATTGCACATGCAATTTGAATGATGGCCTAAACCATTAATTGGTAAGTGAACAGGCATCTACCATATAAATTCTATTAATAAAGTTAGGAAAAGCAATGTGCACAAAGTTAAGTTGCAAAGCATGAAACATTTATTCATGCTTTTACCATACCAGGCCCTTTCTGTGATAAGCCAAAGAGAAACAACGAGAGTTACCATGCTCCTAGCAAGGTTTGCTTCATAATCACCTTGCTCATTCTGCAACACCATTATTTCTTTATTCTATCCATTAATTTAGTGTTTGCTTTTGTTTGGAAAATGCACGTTGCAAGCCACTCTTAGAACTGCCAAATTCACCAGGTAATTTCTTCTTAATGTAGCAATGATAAGCAAAGATCAGAGTTACACAGAAAACAGAATAGCAGATAATATAGCTAATCCATTTCAGATTTCAAGATGAAATTTTTTCAGCTGTGTGTTTTTTAATCTAAATACTCAGCTGTCCTTTTAGGAAATTGCCTTTTTTTTTTCCAAGGGGAAATAAGGATTGTCTGTACAGTGGCAGCTGACTATTTTGATTTTTGCCCTCTTATAAATATCTGTTGTCCATACAAAAAGAATGTATGCTGCTATCAGCAAAAAAATGGAAGCTTTCCTTCTGCCATGAACAAAAAGCACATCCAAAATTTTATTTCATAGAATCATAGAATATCTCAAGTTGGAAGAGACTCATAAGTGTCATCGAGTCTAACTCGCTGCTCCTCAAAGGACTACCATAAACCATGTAACTACTAAACCATATAACTAAGAGCATTGTCTAGACACTCCTTGAACTCTGACTGGCTTGGTGCCATGACTACTTCCCTGGGGAGCCTGCTCCAGTGATCACTCACCCTCCCAGTGAAGAACCTTTCTGTAATGTCCAATCTAAACATCCCCTAATGCAGCTTCATTCCATTTCCTCGTGTCCTGTCACTGGTCACCAGGGAGAGGAGATCAGCACCTCACCGTCAATTGACCTCCTTGAGGAAGTTGTGGACTGCAATGCAGTCACCCCATCAGCCTTTTCTTCAAGCTGAACAAGCCAAGTGACCTCAGACACTCCTGGTAAGTCTTGCCCTCAAGACCTTTCACCATCTTTGTTGTCATCCTCTGGACACACTCTGATAGTTTGATGTCCTTACACTGAGGAACCCCAACCTTCACACAACACTGGAAGTGGGGCTGCACCAGTGCAGTGTAGAGTGGGAGAATCACCTCCCTCAACCAGTTAGCACTGTGCTTGATGCATGCCAGGACACAGCTGTCCCTTTTTGCTACCAGGGCAAACTGTTGACTTATATTCAACTTGCCATCAAACCAAACCCTGAGATGTCTTTTCATGGGGCTGCTCTCCAGCCTCTTGTCCCCTGGTTTGTATGTATAAGCAGGATTACCCCATCCCAGGTGCAGAATCTGGCACTTGCTCTTGTTAAACTTCATACAGTTGGTGAGCACCCAGCTCTCTAGTCTATCCAGACCTCTGTAAAGCCTCTCTAGTCTCAAGGGAGTCCACAGCTCATCCTAGTTTAGTATCATCAGTAAAGTTACTTAATGTACATTCATTTCCTGCAACCAGATCATTTATAAAAACATTAACAAGCATTGGCCCTAAAACTGAGCCCTGTAGAACCCACTGGTGACCCACTTACTAGAACTCTTTGAGCCCTACCCACCAGCCAAATGCTCACCCAAGGACTTGTCTACCTGTGTGATGGACATTTTGTCCAAAAGAATACTGTGAGAGACAGCATCAAAAGCTTTGCTAAAACCCAGAAACACCACATTTAGGGCTTCCCTTGGTCAACTAGATGGGTGATCTTCTCATAAAAGGAAATCAAGTTGGTTAAGTAGGACTTTCCCCTCGTGAACTCACACTGGCTACGACCAATGGCTGCACTGTCTCTGTGGCAAAATAACAGAAGATTGGTGAGTAGGGGTGTAAGAATGCTCAAGTGACTTGCAGCTGGCATGTTGAAAAACACATATACCATACTAGTCCTGTGTGCTTGACAAGTAGAACATCTGTATTTAGATAACACAGGCCTGTGATAGACTCAGGGGCACCCTATTGAACATCCTTGAGATTCCTGCCCTGCTGTGAAAAAGATGAAAGCACAGTGGAAAACTACAACAGCGAAAAATCCCTGATACAGAGGTGAAAGCAGCAGGTTTGAAAACTCCCTCTAGCAAGGACTGAGCTCCACCATACCTGAGTTCCCACCTGTGTGCCTCTGCCCAGGTGCTGCTGCAGAGATCCCCCAATTCTCAAGGTGACAAAAATAAATTTACTCTTTGCATTTCATCCATGGTTATTTGGTTTTTCCTGCATCCTGCCTGTGTCGGCTCACACAGTCTGTCAAGTGTTTTTGAGTAACTCCCAGAATAACCTTCTTAATTCTACCAGGCACTAAAGTGAGACCAACAGGCCTGTAATTACCAGGGTCTTCCTTCTTACCCTTCTTGAAAATTGGGGCATTTGCCAGCTTCCAGTTGAATGGGACCTTTCCATGCTCCCAAGACAGTTGAAAAATGATGGAGAGATCCCGCAATAAAATCAGCCAGCTCTTTCAGTACCCTCGAATGAATCCCATCAAGCCCCATAGACATGCACATCCAGCTGGAACAGCAAGTCTCAAACAAGTTCAGAGTCACCTGGGAGGCTGTCATCCCCCTCAGTCATGGCTTTCCAACTCAGGGCTCCAGGGGTCCCAGAGCCCATCATCAGTATTAAAGACAGAGGCAAAGCAGGCATTAAACATCTCTGCTTTATCTACATTCCTACTTGTGAGGTGATGGACCTCATCAAGTAACAGACCAATGTTGTCGCTGATCCTCCTTTCACTGTTAATGTATTTTTAAAAGCCCTTCTTGTTGTCCTTCACAGTGCTGGTCAGCTTGAACTCTATTCAAGCTTTAACCACACAAATTTCCTTCTTACAGTGGTGAACAGTGCCACTGTAATCCTCTCATGTCACCTGTCCTTGTTTCCAATGTCCATGCACTTCCCTTTTCTGCCTAAGTTCTAGAAGAAGATCCCTCCTCAGCCTAGTTGGTCTTCTGCCCCACTTGCTTGACTTCTGACACTTTGGAATTGCCTGCTCCTGCGCTCCTATGTGATGGCTCTTAAAAAGTGGCTAGCATTCATGGACTCAAAGATCTTCACAAGCAGATTCCCAGGAGACCTTAATAACTAGCTCCTTCAGCAGCCCAGAGTCTGGTCTCCTCATATCCAGGGTTCACGTTTTGCTGGCAGTTTTTCTCCTATTACCAACGATTTGAAACTCAACTACTTCATGATCATTGTGACCAAGACAGCCACCAATCACCACTTCACCCATGAGTCCCTCTCTGTTTACAAACAAAACTAGGAGGGTACCTTTCCTAGTCTCCCTTAGTAGCTGCACCAAGAAGTTATCTTCAATATGCTCGAGTAGTTTCCTGGATCTGTTTGTGTCCACTGTATGATATTCCCAGTTGATGTCTGGGAAATTAAAATCATCCGTAAGGACAAGGGCAGTTGATCTAGAGATATCCCTTAATTCCTTATAGAATAATCAATTTGTGTTGTCCTGGCTGGGTTTTGCTTTCCATTCCATTAACTGTCATCCCGCATTTGGATTGTATTAACTAACAATTCAGGAAATAGGAGACCAATATCTTCATACTCTTCAAATAGTAAGGGAATGAAACCATCATTTTGCTACTCTTTCTGCAGTTTTCTTAGTGCTCCCTTGGTTTTTACATGCTGTTCTTTAATGTGTGTTTTTATATCCATCCCTAATTACTGTCAAAAAAAGCATAAAAGGGCTCCAATATCACCACCCAAATCAATATACTTCCAAGAAATGTTTTCATTTTCCTACAGTAATGTGTAATGATATTGTCAAGCACATGGTATAGATTCACAAATTCCAGTCAATTCCAGTTGTTGCTAATAATTGGTTTTCCAATCATCTTGCATTTGTGCACATTAAAATGTTTTTGCCTCATTGGACTGCAAATTTCTGAGTAGTGAATTCAAGATTGCAGACAATAGGCTCACTTTCCCTGCTTATATCTTGCAAGTCATTTACAGTCTGTAGACACCTAAACAACTACAAACCACAAACTAAGACACACTGCTACAGAGCAACCGAAGGTTTACAAATTATTTTATAGATGCAAAGAAAAAAAAGGTTTCAGAATCGACAAGAATCCATATTTCAGATAAACATGCTCCTACCTCCCAAAACTGATGTTTGGCATAGTAGTCTCCTTGTGCAATCCATTCTTCTGGAGTAGAAGTTTTAGCAAACATGCTGTCGTCTAAGTCTAGAAGGTCAGGCACAATCATTTTATGTTAGAATAGATAAACCACAGAAACCACTTATGTACCAAAACTAAGCATTAACATCTCATAATGTTCCAGACTCTTTATGATTCGTGCTCACACCAGTAACGGTAACTATGAGTTAAATACATTTTATCCCTCTCAATCAGCACTGACACTCAACAAGTTGTGTTTGGTTTTTAAAGACCTTTAAAAATCATGCTTGCTTTTTGGACAAAACTTTGAGTAAATCCACTGTCTGTATAGAAACCAAATTCTTTCATTTTATAAATCTCTTTTAGCTGGGATAGTTTTCCATGGACAACCTTCATTATTGTGCAGATACTAATACTAATGAATTAGCAATGAAGTTATGTATTAACAAACACAACTGATCTTTAGAGCCAAAACAAGTAAGATCCACTGAAATCAGTGGAAATTTGCAAGGGCAGTTATCAACGCATACTGCTAGAGGGACCAAGGAATTTAGATGTCTTTATTACACAGCCTAAAAGCGAGAAAGCTTGAGTAGTCTGTCACATTTTACAGTCCTTTAAGAAAGTTTTAGAACAACTTTACCTTTCTTTTCATCTGCTTTGACAACCTGAACAAATCCTCTCTTGATGAAATACTTAAAAGCTGGAGCCCTTTTATCACTGTCTTCATCAAAGATCCAAAGATTGACCCTGGCTCTTGTAATGGCAGTATACAATTGCTTTAGTTCTCCATTCAGCATCTGAAGCAGAACCAAAAAAAAAAAAGCAAAAGAAATACCAGATGAGCTAAACAGTTAGAAAGAAACATACTTTGCAGTTAGAAGAAAATGGCAAATATATACAGAATTAATAACAAATAAGAAAGTATCTTTAAGTAAGCAAATCTAAATATTAAATATGTGATTTCTCAATCACATAAGCCATTGTCCAGCTAATTTGCATGCAACTACTGCTACAGCAAATCTAGCAGCTGAAGGTAGGACAGCACACTTTTCTTCTAATCACTTATTCATTCTAATCACATTATTCATTTTTCACCATACATTCCTTAAAATATTTGACTCACTAGATTCTAAGACATTTCCTTAATTTAAAGGTAGTGACATTGATCTGAAACCAGATTGAAGTAATAGTAAATGTTGACAAGCTGATTTGCTATTTGCTTTAACCACGGCTGTTCTGTAAATACACCTAAAAGTCTATTACAGGTAGTTTTTGTTCTCTTATCAAATTACTTTAGCAAAAAAACCCCTTACCTTTCAAAATCAAGATTATATTACACAAATGTGAACAACCACCAAAAGAATAAAGCAAGCTCTATAAATATGGAACTACACGATGAAAGTATTTCTCAAATTCCTTTATTTCTAAGATTTAAGAATTTAGTTTATCCTTCCTATTCCCAATGTTACGAAAAACTCACCTTGTACATTTCTACATTAAAAGGAGTTCTTTTCTGCACACCAGTAGCATCCTCTAAAGGCATTTCGATTAGCAATTTGTTTCCTTCTTGCACATCTGAATCAGGAGTATAAGAAGAAATGATCTTCCATTCTTTGCTAGCCTAAAATGTCAAGAGAATGGGGTTTACCTGCATGCACAAATCACTACTGCCCACATATGCTAAAGATAGGTCATAGTTTGTGCTCAGCCCAACGTGTGTAAAAGCTGAGCAACAAACAAAGCAAAGCTAGAAGAATGCAACTGGCTTAAGCTGGTTTCAAGCTCTGTATTACTTCACGGGGACTGGGATCATTGAGTCCATGTCATATAACAAATGCCAGGTGCTGATCACACCTTTCTGTAGGTTCCTGATCCCACACAAAACAAACAACCCCGAAAATCCTAAGTGTATTTTAAGTTATGTTTTCACATTTTTTCACCTTTTTGATATTGAATGGAAACCTGACTATATAGTGCCAAGTTTCTGGCCCAAACTGAAAAATACTCATAAAAGGTTGAAACAGGTTTATATATATATTTCAGATATTTTAAGCAACCTGATACAGGTTAGCTGTCTTCCTATAGGGAAAAATGCACCAAATTTTTGCAAAATGTATTTTGAAGTTAAGATCACAGAATCACAGAATGTTAGGAGTTGGAAGGGACCTTGAAAGATCATCTAGTCCAACCTCCCTGCCAGAGCAGGACAACCTAGAGCAGGTCACACAGGAATGCATCCAGTCGGGGTTTGAATGTCTCTAGAGAAGGAGACCCCACAACCTCTCTGGGCAGCCTGGCCCAGGGCTCTGTCACTCTGACAGTGAAAAAGTTCTTCCTTATGTTCACCTGGAACCTCCTGTGTTCCAACTTACACCCGTTCCCCCTTGTCCTATCACTGGACATCACTGAGAAGAGCCTGTCTCCATCCTCCTGACCCTCACCCTTTACATATTGGTAAACATTAATGAGGTCACCCCTCAGGCTCCTCTTCTCCAAGCTCAAGAGATCCAGCTCCCTCAGCCTCTTCTCATAAGGGAGATGTTCCACTCCCTTAATCATCACAAAGATCACAAAAAATTACCAATCCAAACACTCCTAAGCCCGTCATGGATCACAAAATGACAGCCAGGTAATGGTATTAGTTTGGTTAAAAGCTTGCTGGGGTTTGAGTTTCTTTTCCTTCTAGATTCTTCATTCAAATCTGCTTCTTGAAACAAGACTCATTTCAAATTTCATTTTCAAGCCAAATAAAAAGCAAACCCAACACATTACAAACAGCACACAGCCACATTTGCTTGTGTTTATAAGAGTTCACAGATTCAGCCTTTAAAAACTAGAAATAGATCAGGGTGAGCTTCTTCCTTGCCTGCTTGTTTAACCACTCAAATCAACTCAATTACTTATGACTCACAGGAAAACAAAAGAATAGTATGACAACAGTTCTCCAGGCCTGACATACATCAGTCTAAGTTAAAACGCTCTACACAACTCAACTCCGTTAAACTGATTCTGCTAAATTCTGATAAATGTTTTGTTGTTTTTCTAAGCACAACTTGCATCATCATCATCAAAAAAAAATCAACTTTGAGAAGTCTACCATGACAGCCAGTATCCTGCTCTCCCCAGATCTCAGTAAGCCAGATACAAGGTCATTTACCTCAAGTTCCTTCCTTCTGTCCTCACCAAATAATGTCCATTAACTTCTATGAAGAGTCACCAGTAAGCTGTCCTAGGTTTTCCTTCATACATCTGTGGTTTTCATCTGCTGAAAACCACATCTGAGACACTGTTTTGAGGCGGAGGACATCTGCAACCGAGATGTTCACACTGAATGTTTAATTGCAGAGCACAGCTCGGTCGTGGGCATTCTTGAGTCTCCGCAGGCATGCTCAGTAAGGATGCTGCTTACTGCCTGGTTGGGGGGTGGGGTGGCTTGTTGATGCTGGGGTCCACGGTGTTTCGCAAGAAGCCTGCACCCCTGCCAGGTCTGGAGTTACAGGAAACCCTGGAGAGACAGGGTCTGATCTCCCTGGAGAACCACAAAGGGGGAAAAGGGAGCACAAGGAAATGCAAAACCAACACCTCCAGAATGAAAGTCTTCTTTATCTGATGCCATTTTATGTGCAATGGTCTCCACTATAGACTGTGAGACTTTTCCAAGTTTCCTGACAGCTCCTGAACTAGACCAGAATGAGTTTTCTGGAGCTAAGCTGTGGACAGCTACAGAGCATGCTCCTCCCCCTGCCCCAAACACAAACGTACTATTTGATTCTAAACACAATTGTTCCACTAAGCTTTTTAAAAAACCAAAAACCAAACAAAAACCAAACAAAACATCATTATTCTGTTTCACTTTGTCTGGGGCTGACAAATGATTTCAAGTCCATGAGCTAGCACACCAAAAAAACTGCACTGTGAACAGAGTGGTGATGCAGAACAGGGTGTCTAAGGTGCCTTTTTGGGACCTGGAACACCAGTGGAAGGTAAATAGTATTAGAGGGTGATGGAATGTCCCTTTACCACAAGGAGGGATGTATTGAACACTAACAGAGGAGGCCTGGTGTGCAACAGAAATGTGCGTGTGTGTGCACTACTGTGTGAACCCAAATGCTCTCCCTTAAATTGCAACAGCCAATTGGAAGGAAAATGCAGCACTAAGGGAAGACAGTATCAATTCATAAACCTATTAGCCCCATTTTCTACTGTGATGAAATCACCCATCTTCAGAGGAAACAGAGAATCCTTCCTCAGCTGGAAACCTATTAGACCATATGTAAAATCAAGACTGAATTAAAAATGCAGAACATGGATAAGAATTAAATACCTCTGAGTCTGTGAAAAAGTTGTAAAGGAGTACATCATCAAACTCCAAGCCCTTTGCTTCATAAATTGTCAGTACAAGTGCTAAACTGAGTTCCTCTGGTATCTTCTCCTTTGCAGTTTCATTTGACACTAATACCACCTGTCATAAAATACATTAATAATAAGCAGAGCAGAAATAAAAATGTAACAACTGCATAGAGAAAGCATACAAACATGCCACAGTAACGCCAGAGCCTTCCCAAAATCAGCCAACATTTAACACAGACATTCCAGTATGCTCGGCAAAGAAGGTCACAAAGCTGCTACTAGATGACTGACAAATGCACAAATATGTGCAGACAGTTGTAGATCTGGTGTAAGAAAGTTTGGAGTTAGAAAGGAACAGGACAGGCAACACTTAATGCAAAAAAGAATAAAGAGCCAGAGGTGTATTAAGAAGAAACAGGAACCAACACAATAGAGGTTTCTAAGTTTATAAAGCATAATTTATCAGTGAGATACAAGGGCTTAAAAAAGAAAGTTGTGGGCAGTCCATATAAAATGATGATTTAGCAACAGAGCTGGAAGAATCTGCAAAAAAAAGTATACCTAAGAAAAGCAAACCTGATGTGCTCCAAATTCAATGGGTTGTGTTTTCCTTCTGTTGCCCCTCAGCAGAATCGCTAGGTCACTAACACTGCAGGACTCCAAAACCGTAGGTTTTGGTCCATCAAAGAGACCACGGTCCTTAGGAAGCCGATCAAAAGATTCTGGGAAATAATGCTGAAGCAAATCAACCACTCCAGATGCTAAACAGAGAATACCTGTAATAAGCAGAATACAGATTTTAAACTTCAGTCTGTCTCATAGTCTCTCACAAATACTTTTACAGGATTTTTTTAGAAGTCTGACATTGAGAAATATTGAGACAAAAAACACTAGTCAGAGAAGAGAGTAGCTGCAACGTCCACTTTGTTTCTGCCATTTTGAGTGGACCTCATTCTTGGGCCTGCTACAAAGCATGCTACAAAGGCTTAGCAGAGTCCTCACAAAATAAAGGTCCTGAACGAGAAACAAATACGAAGAGCAGAAGCAGCATACCAGTGCTGCAAAGTTTAGCAACTTGGGGATGGGACAACAGAAATGGGTATGATTATTTGTTAAGTTTTTCTTTAAACAGATACAGTCAAAAAATGCAGTAATCAAAGAGTGTTCAAAAAATGACAATTTTAAAAACGTTCATTCTTGGTTTTCCAGTTGAGATGTCAAAATACAGAATTGCATGTCAGAGAAAGCTGACATCTGATCTCTTAAAAAAACAGGCCAATTAAAGATGCTTTGAATTGGCCAGTAGAAAGCTTCAGTCATGAGTGACATTTGAAGAGCACAGGCTGAGATGATAAATAAAATTTGTTACCCTACCTGAATGGGACCTGTAGTTCTGGTACAACTGATATATCCTTTTTGGTTTTCTAACACGCTGCTTCTTGTTCATGGAGTTCTTGCTTGCGTAATGAAACAGTGACCTCAGATCACTAAACCGAAAAGCAACTCCTTTCATTATGCTCTGGGCAGTGTCCCCCGTTAAAAACATGGCATTAGGGTCATTGATGCATTTCATTAACAGTGCTAGCTCAGCTTGGGTAAAATCCTGTATCTCATCACCATAAAACTCATGGATGGACCACGGCAGCTCCCTGAGCTTTGAGAGTCTTTGAGATAAATTATACAGCAGATCTTCTTCATCAAAGTAACCTCTCTGTGATCGTATCTGCTGATAAAGACAAAAGAGGTGATAGATTTCACTCCTGTCTTCTGTGAAGTTTGGTGATCTCTTTCGGCCTAGCTTTTTGTACTGCTCCTCAGTGAGTTTACCCCCAAAGCAACTCAGTGCCTCAAAAGAGCCTTTCAGAAATGATTTTATTTCTTTCCAAACCAATGCTGGATTGTACAAGCTTTTACCTTTTATCATTTTTGGCCATATTTCATTTGCAAATACATTGTAAGTCACAAAAGTCCGTGGATCACTTTCCCTAGAGTACGTATCTGCAGCTCCTTCATCATCACCATGTTCTGCTTCAACATTACCTTCTTCATCCTCATCTTGCCAATTTGGTACCACCAAGTCTTCCTGAGGACTCCAACCAACAATGGTTCTTTTAAGGCTTCCATCTTCATTTCTTGGAAAAAATGGGTCAGGCATGGATGCATCCAGTAACAGCAACAACTGCTTGGAGGTGACAAACAGTGGAAAATTTTCATCTTTAACATCTTGCAGCTTGTGAACATTTGGTTCCAGAGACTTGAAATGACTGGTTATCTTGGAAGACTTGCTAAGTTCAATGAAATTCTTCTGAACTTCTTGGCACAAGACAGGATTTTTTGTCACAAAGATCTGGTGCAGATGCTCCAGCCTGTTTGATGTTTCTGGGCTATGCATTTGGTCTTCTTCATGGTCACCACATGAATTAATTTCCACACCAGCTGTGCCTGCAGGAACATTTTCATCCTCACTGTCTTGGTCTTGCTCATCACTCACCTGCTCCTCACTCGAATCATCACTGTCCTGTTTTAGTTCACTCTCTTCCTTCTCTAACCTTGCTTTTTCAACCTCACTGCACTGTCTTTGATGCCATGTTTGCCTCTCCAGCAGAGGACCATTTGCCAAGGTGGATTTTTCCCAGTAGGAATAGAATTTTTTCCAAAGCCTATACAAGCAGCAAGTTGTCTTCCCTGTCCCACTTCGCCCAATTAAAATGATTGGTTCCATGGGCTTTGGATTGAGATCAATTACTGCATACTCCAACTCCCCAACTCGGAAAGGGTATTCAACAGAAGAATGTACATCATTTATAATGTTAAGTGCCATGTTAGTACTGAAGCTGTGAAACTTCATTATATTGTATTCCAATTCTGCTGCACTGGCTGGAGGGAAATACTCAGGTATGGTATGTTCTTTTGATTTTTCTGCCTCTAGGTCTTCAACATAACAACGTGGAACGCGTTTCTGTGTTGTCACGTTATGGTTCTGATGTCCTTCGTTTATGCCCTTGAGCTTCTTCCTCAAGATACAGGATAAACCACGATTGTAGGAAATACATATATTATCTAAGACACGGTTCAGCTTGCAGTGGTCAAGAACAATGGCCCAAATTCTGATTATTTCTGTGTAAACTCTACCCGATTTTTCTGGAAGACTTTTTGTCTGTTCCGTCTCCATAATCTTTTCTGCACTCTCACTGCAACGAGGAGAAAAGTCGATCGCAAGTTCCCATAGCATTCTTGCACCTTTGCCCAACTTGGATTCATAAAGCTGGATATCAGCTTTCAAGTGTTTCAGTGGCTTCTGAAGGCCCCTAGTCCATTCTCCATTGCCAAGCCTCTTAATTGTCATTATAGTTTTAGTTTTCAGATAATGTGGCACAGCTTTGCTGCCCAACGTCTTCAGCATTTCAGGAGTGCACTCTATCTCCCAGGTCATGTTATCAAACTCCTGCACATATGCCTCAATATCCAGAATCTTCCCCTTCTCTTCCTCTGGTTCTTCCTTCTCTCCATTAGGCAGAGTCATACTAAAATTCCCTGCTCCCTTCTTTCCCTCCCAATCATCCCCTTTTCCTTCAGGATATGCTACGCTTCCACAATGTTGCAAGGACTCACTTCTTCCCTCTTTCAAATTATTCTGAGCTGAAGATGGCTTTTGTACCAGAGGATGATCCTTTCTTAGGGTGTCACCCAATTTCAACTGCTGAATTAAAGCTGTGATTGCCTGCACTAGACTTTCCTGCAGTGTTAAAGGCCTATTTACTCCTTCTGTTTCCTCCTTCCTCAACTGAGCTTTTTTTGTCTTTACAGAACACGAGGCTTTTAAATCATTATGTGCTGCGTTGCCAGATGGTGTCTTTAATGAGGACCCAGACGAAGAACGCCCTGCACTCTTTGGCTGTGAAATCTCAGAGGCTGGAACATGCTTAGACATTTTAACCGACTGCCCTGCCGTATCCTGCCGGTACCTCCTTCTCCCCAGGGCGTTGTTCCAAATAAGTAGCAGTGGATCTTTTTTTTTAATTCTATGCCTCACATCTCTTCCTAATTTGTTTTTTATGTTAAAGTTAACATCAAATTTTGCCAATGACTCCATTATTCTCTTAGTATGTTTTGATAATCCTCTTTGAAAAACAATGTGCATCACTGTATTTCCATCCTCATCTTGTATGTTTGGATTAAGATATGGAAAGTCAGATGGTCTTGAAGCAAAGAGATCAAGTAGATAGTTCAGGATGTTTAAACCAGTGTCATCTGAAAGCAAGAGAATGAATAAAAAACAATCACTTGCTTTACAACGTTGCTTTGTAGGCCAACAATTTTTAATACTTTTTTTCTGCATCTATTAAATGAAAATCAATTTGCTTACAAAAGAAAAAAAATAAATCTACATTTCATGTTTGTAAAACATGCTTATTTTAAACGTGTCAAAAGTGAGCTTTTCCAATACCCAAGAAAAACAATGTAATGGCAACAAAAGCTTTAAAAATCCCTAGTGCTGCAACTGCTCCTGTAGCATCAGTCAGTTTCATCCCTTTTTTAACCTCCAGGTACAGACAGATTCATTCATCTTCAAACATCAGCCCTGACTGCTATCCAAGGTAGGCTGGTGACTGTGGCCATCTGGACAAGCAGGTCTGGGTACCACTCTGGGGTCATTTGGTTCATCTTAATATGCCACCCAGAAGTAATCTGCTGCAGATAACTTTGGTTTACCAAAATAATCTGTGGCGAATCCCAATTATTTCCTTATACCTGAGGTCCCTAGAGCAATTTCCTACAAATAAGATTAGTCCAATACCTCACTGGGGAAAAAAAATACATATATATATTCTATGATATATTCTACAGCTTTTTGGATTTAATCCTGATAATATATGTGACTTAAACCAGATAATATATGGGGAACATTTCTTTCCTAACTGTAAAATAGTGACACACCAGAATCATTGTAGACAAATCCACCTCAAAAATGTTACACAGTGAAAAATACTTATGAGAAGATAATGCTATTGGAGTTCTTAATCTTTCAATTTAAAAATTACAACTGGCAGTATCTATGCTTTCAATCTCTCTAAAGCTATTAAATGAAACCAGTGTCCTTTAAAAATTAATAAATTCCATATTTTTAATTATTTTAATCCTTCAACTCACAAATGCATTTTTTCTTATTTTAAAATAAAACCTGACTTTGGGATTTAATTTGATAGTTCACCTGAATTTCTTACATTTTTATGTGGGTCCTACAGTCCTCTCAATCCTTCTCAGAACAAAACTTTGCTTGATTTACAACTGAACAGAAAACTGGGAAACAGGTTTCAGATGCCACTGTAGGATTTCCTTCAAAGTTTGCTGCCATTGCTCTGCCTTTACCTTTGTTTCTTCCTAGATCCTTCCCATTTCCTTCAATCCCACCTAGCACACATGGTTTTAGGGAGGACCCTTTCTAAACCAGCTTGACTGAACAAGAATACGTTCACAAAACAGTAACTGACAGAGACAGTACAGCTGCTTGAGTCAGTTGCTGTGAAAATGAACAGTGCACATCTGTTAGAGACCTTGGTTTCCCCTAGGCCCAAGTGTACAAAAGACTTACCTCCTTTGTTTAAACAGATGGAAACTGCAGCATGCAAAGGAGTATCTCCTTGTGCAACGGAGACATTTCGAGGGTCTGCACCTTTGGTCAGCAACAAATATACCAGTTCAAAATTATTCTTCCTGATGCTGACTTGCAGTGGTGTTTCAGAGCTGGTTCCAATCCCACCTGGCAGAGCTGGTGTGAAGGACATGAAAATATCAGGGGTTAAATATGATATGCCAGATCTGCAAGCTACAGAAGGTTTTAAGCAGATAAAGGTACATGCTGATTGCTGAGCAGGTGATTTTTTGGTCATTTTTTTTACATGTATCTGTAAAGAGTTATTGACTAAGGAAATCTTCAGAATCTCCTCTGATCTCCCATTAAGCTGAGCAATCAGTCCTCCTGCTGTGATAGGAAGACAGAAAGGCCAAAACATATATTTTCAAGTCAGTCAGTCACTGAAGCCTCTTTGCACCTCTGGCACTCAGAAGGCTGCAGCAGGACTGTGTATTCATAATTTATGGCTGACCAAGTTATAAGATGAAATGAAAAATGTCAGAGTAATCCTAGAAATAAACCTCATGCAAAACAAGGAAAATTATGATGTCCACACTAGCTAAAAAAAGAAAGCCATCTGGTCATGCCTCCGAAATCACTGAAGTAGTCCATTACTTGTAACATAACAACAGACTGAATCCAGAGTCTGTGGCTTACAGTTTCTATCAATCAGGGTAACATTGTGGCTGAAGACAGAAATTAAAAACCAAAAAAAATACAAGCAAAGAAGCAACAATAATCTTTGGCCTTTTACCTTTTAGCAACCCTGACAGCCAATTTCATTTGAAAAACATCTTCCATCCTGTGTAGCCTTACTAGCTTCCCCGTGTTGCACGCAGTGGATGCAGCCAGTGGACTGCACTCCAGCAAGTTGCTGTACTTATACAGAGCCACAAAAAACATGCACTGGTATATCTGAAACCACGTTGCTTTAAACATGCCAAATAAAACACTGGATCTATTATAAGACATTAATATTGCACAGTTTTTCACCTCCTCGCTCAATCAAGCATCTTATGAGGTGGACAGGCTTATCCAATCCGTCACACTGCTGGATAACGTTGCCAATGTCAACATCTGAAAGACTGCAGTTCTTGAAGAGTCCTACACCTGACGGCTCTTCCCCACTGGCTTTCCCTGTTAGCAGCAGCACAACTTGATGCCACATTTGTTTCTCCAGCAACTGTTTTATGAAGCTGTTAGCACAGGCACGGGAGATGTTGCAAACCACCCCTTCAGGGATTTCTGCAAGACAGTCAAGACAACATAACTCACTCAAACCACGTAATAAAAAAAATCAATCTCACTGTAAACTAATTTCAGAATAATTAGCTTGTTAAATTGAAAGTACAGAACAGCAAAATGCAACGCTTGCATCTTTTTGTCCTGATGCTGACAGCAAAGTAAGTTTGAACATTTTGATTCATCATACTGAAATTTCGTGCATATTCCAGTGGTCTAAGAGCAAAACACAGGGGGGGGGAAAGGGGAGGGGAAGGGGGAGGGGAAAAAGAGAAATTCTATGTTAACACCAAACGCATTTTTCACAGCGATTAAGTTTTGTGAAGGGGAGAAACGGGAAGGAACTTGCTGTACCTTTCACAGAAGACAGCAGTTTCAGAAATTGCTTAACTGCATCTGCCTTCAATACATTTTTACGATGCGATCCATTTTCAGATTTGTAGAACTGAATGAACTGTTCAAGAACATCCAGGAGAGAATCTGTATCAGCTATGGCTCTGCTTTCATTCCCCCCTGCAAAACATTACAGAAGTTGGAAACCCAGTTCCTTGCTGGCATGTTTTCAGGGCAGGACTGTAATACGTTACATCTCAGGACTCTGACAAACATGTAGTGACAGGTTGAACTCAGATGGCTGAAACTGCTACTGCCAAAGCCAGCCCTGTGATGGACTTCATATCCCAAAGGATATTTTATACACTCTTTACAATAATACAGTAAGTTGAAAATTGTAATAGTTCACAAGTTGATTGGCACGCAGGGAGGACACTGCTGCTTTGCAGCACTATCATTGTTCAGAATTTTTAGAGTAAATCAGAAATGTTTTCAGCACACTTTTAATTAGGTGTCTTGAGCTTGTCTGATTCCTCAGTGGCATTTAAGAAATATAGACATAAAATAATTTGTCCTCTTAAAAGAAAAAAAAAACAAGCCACAAAACCAAAAAAAACCACCCAAAACACCACACCAAAATCATACCTACAATTCTAAGAGATACTTAGGTAAAGGGCACTGGCAGATTTTCAGTTATGTCCTAATAAATGCCCTTCAATGAAAATTGAAAGACTAGGTCTGACTTTCTTAAAAGCTTTGAGGAATTCAACTACATCAAAGACCAAAGAAAACAGTAGCTTTATATCTTAGGACAAAGAGACAGACAAGGTTGGTCATCTTTTTAGCAACCAGAATTAACCTCAGACTGTTATCTGTAAAGCAGTGGTTTATTCTCCAAGCCTCTCATTTTGCACTAAGCCTAGAAAAGGGGCTGTGCACTGGCAAAAAAAATAAATTGCCACAGAAGACAGACTGATCCACCTGGAACACCAACCAAAGCAATTACCACCACAGGGAGATTGGTGTTAACCTCCTAACCGAGAATCACTGGGCTAACACCTTCTGCCAAGCAGGGCAGATCTCTAGAGTAAAGAAAGAGGAACTGTGGGAATCTGCTTGCCAGGAGCCACAAGATAAAATTGCAATGAAACCCGGTGCTTCCTGGCAAACTTATATGCAATAAACACATGAAACCAGGGATGTAGTCTAAAAACTGTGCCTTTTGCCAAGTTTCATTTTCCAGGGCAAGAAAAAAACAGTGGCTTATAGTAACTTAGAGCAACTTGTAGTTACTTATTGCATGATATACTAAGAACATCAGTTGGACAGCTGTCACCTTCAGACAAGGACCAAACATTCATCACTAACTGATAGGAAATCAGGGTGCCAACTCACAGGAAAAGTTACATGAAAACCACACACTATTATCAGTTACAAATAAAACAATTCTGTATCTAAAGGATATAATTTTAAAGCAGGAAAAGCACTCAGTCCATGTAATACCTGTCTGTTTCTCAGAGGAGGTGCGTTTCTCAATGTGATCACTGACTGCTTTTACAGCATCGAAGTTTTTATTCTTTTTCAAGATATCTATGACATGTCTTGACCGTGCATCTGGAACAGTGGGGTCAACCCCAAAATTCAGCAGCATGATCACATCTTCTGTTTGGCCTAAAACGTCACATGAATAAATGTTACAGGGAATAATTCTCATTGTTCAGAGGTTTTGTTCTGTTTTGGTTTGTATTTTTAATTTCCTGGCACAATTTCTAACATAATTTTAATTAAAAAAACAGATTTTTCCAGCGCTGTAAGAATGAGGTATTGTTAAGTAATTTTCTCCAAAAGAAGCCCCCTTCAAAAAAATGAAACTCTATCTTAATTATTATTAACTGGGAAATAGGAGAAACAGAAACAAAGCGACTCTGTGACTCATGAGCATCTCGCCAGCAAGAGGCAGTATGTGGAATTTAGCTCCTCCCTTATGCCCCAACCCTGTTCTCCAGGCTTTAGAAAAACTGCTCTATACATAAAGAAAAAACAACACAAGGGATTTTGCTACTCTTTGGAAGGTGACTTAATAAACGAGAATATTTCACGTACTCAGGCATGCATATGCACAGCTAGGCATTGAGTTTCTTTCCTGTGCAACATAAACCACATGATTTTTTTGGTAATTAGCCTTGTAACAAAGAATTCTGGTTTGACTAGCAGTAGGTACCATTGCTTTCAACAGAAAATACTGTCCTCTGTAGCATTCCACAAGTATCACAGATCACAAACACAATAAACATAATGATGATTTAAAGCCTTGACACAGTATCTACTATTCTGGAAGATGACATGCTCCCTTCTCAGTATGTCACACCGCACGACCAGGGGAAACTTCACAGCCCTGCAGGCAGCTGCCTGTCCTCCTCTTGCCTCAAAGAGGCACATTTGCTATAAGCCATGCCCTCAGAACAGCTGGGAGAGTGAAGGAGCACCAAACCACCAAATCACGCAGGAAAACACCGAGTGATGGTGAGCAAGTAAGTGTTAGACCACCAGACATCCCCTGGGCACACCACCACAGCCTCTGTGGCAAGACCTAGATGAGGAAAAAATGATGCAGGCTAACACAAATGTCTTGCTTTGTTTGCCTAAGCCTTACCATTCAAGCTATTTTAAGGATTATTTTTGTTAACAGATGGGTGCAAGGATTTATTACATGTATTTATAAATATATTCTCTATATAATATCTATACTATATAAAGAAATAAATTTTAATAAATGCATATTCGATTATATATTCTATATATTTTATACTCCATCTAATTATAAATAATTTTATATACATATAAAATGATATACTTTATATTATATATACACACCATGTAAATATAATTATAAATAAGTAAACTTTTATACACACACACACATATCTATATATCTCCCTACACGGTCTCTTCTGGAAATACGTGTGTCATTTAGCAACAGATGGAAATACTGCAAAAGATGTGTTACACCTTTTCAGAAAACGAAATTATTTAGATATAGGTTGTGCACATTTCATTTATTTAACTAGAACCACCAGAATTATACTGCCTTTAATGAGCTATAAGTCTGGTGTTATCTTGTCATTGATGCTTATTTCCTTTTGCCACCCAGTGGGCAGAGTAAGAAATACAAGAAAAGCCAGGCTAAATTAAAAGAAAAATCCCACAGAAAACATGAAGGAAAGCATTTAATTTTCCTCCTCTAACAGGGTACACAGCTACTTACATTTTAAATCTTCACCTATTTAGAAGAACAGGATAGATCTCCAGGTGGTCTAATATTATTCTAAGGGCACAACAAACTTTAAAAAGTAATTTCTATGATTCTAAAAACCCGCATCATACTTACAGGAAAATCATAACCACTCAGACCAAAAAAAATGGTCACAAATCAGACCATTATACATTTTTAAAAGGGAATTGTTGAAATGTTTAAATATTAGTTACCATTACAAAGTCTACATTCAGACAAAAGAACTGTTTCATTTCTTCCTTAGCCTGAAACAGTAAATACCATTATTCATCTTTCCATATTTAAACAAAACACTTCACACACATAAAAAAGAATTGTATTTACTGCGTTTCTGGGAATATTCACTGGAAGATGCCACAATATGCAGCAGGGTGCATCCATCTCGGTCTTGCTGGTTGATCCTATCCTTCAAGTCTGGCCTCCGAGTCAGTAGCCACCTGAAGAGATTGTTCCCTCCTGAAATGATTAAAAAACCCCACTTGTTATAAATGGTAAACACAGCAGAAACAGATCCTGTTTTTTTCCCTCCCTATGGAGTGGAAAGATGCATCTGTACGAAACTTTTTCTCAAAGACTGAGAATAGGAGAAAGAAGAAATATGTGAAAGAAATCATGGTAAGAGCTGATTCCAGCAAAAAGGTTGACTCACAACCCTTTACCATGTACAGAAACTGCTGCTTCACACTGAGGTACCAGGAAGAAATACTGTATTTTTGCCAAAGCTGATATATTCAGGTTCTGAAAGACCCACATCAATCACACTTCCACGTCAAACCATAGAACAGAACCACCATATTAGTTTTTTACCACTTTCAGGTACAGATGATCAAAGAGAGTGTTTACAACATTTTCAAAATGGTACCTATTGACATATGCAAGGTTATACCTAGATGATCTGCTGTCATTAGTTTAAAATAATAAAAAAATATAATTAAAAGCTCTAGTTGTCAGTTCTCTGATGAAGGTTTATTTCAGCTGAGGATGTCACTCACTTGCTTTGATGCAGAGTCTGATAACAGTATGAAGCAGATACACTCCAATGGTTTCAACTTTCGCCCCGATGGAAATTAGCCACTTGGCTAACTTTGCTACTTCTTCCATCTTCTCACCATGCCCATACCACTCCGAAGTCTGATAACAAAGAAAACAATTACAACACAATATTTTGCATACACAAAAGGCGTTTCTTTTTTAATCCCGCTTCCATGTCTTTTATGGCAAGAATCAGTAGAATAGTAACAATCAGGTCATATCCACTGCAAAATGAAACTTTCATTATATTATATATGAAACAATTCCAGTAGAAACTCAAAATAAATACTTTTCTCCTAAGAAATGTTTATGAATCTTAAAAGAATCTTGTCCTATTCTGAAGAGTACTGAACCTGATGTCTATTTTGTAATACATATTTCTAAATTTTTTCTCTGTAATAGACTGCACCTTTCTGATTTACACTTGTCTATTAAATGGATACTGTGCCTTCTAAGCTTGAAGGCAGCTTATGCAGGCAGCTACCCCAAAGCAAGAAAAGGCTGGAGAAATACTTGAAAATGAGAAAAGGGAGTTAGAGACTGGGGAAAAGAGGTTTAGGGAAGTCGGGTAACCAGTCCCTTTACAGCTCAGGAACCCCATGGATGGAGAGCAGGGCAAAGTGCTACCCTGATACAGCTCAGGAAGAAGCATCTGGTGTTATTAAGACAACAATAATACAACTGCTCACACAAAGAAAAGGCGTTATGCCTAAGGAGACAGATTTTTGGCCAGATAAAATTCCTAGAAGGTGATCTTATCAAAATATGGAATTTACAGGGAAGCTGACAGACCAAGATTAAAAGAACACAACCTAAGCAGAAGGCAGCTGAACTGAAAAAGGATGTTCCAGCAAGGACTTAATGAACATGAAGCACAGTCTACAAGGGGTGCAGCAATATGGGGAACTCTGGAGGTGGGCAGAGGAAGCTCGGATGAAAATTGAGGTAATATGCCAGAAGGATCAGGACATGAGGGGGTGCTCAGAAACAGCGTTCAGACATAATTTCTCCACTTTTGCCAGTCATCTTTTTAAATAGCAGTCTTCACACATGCTTCCAACATCCACAAATAAAACTTTTTTTTTCTAACACCTCATGCCAAATTTTGACTGGCAAGAATTACTGTTTGTGCACAGTTACAAAATCAAAATGCAACACATTGCAAGGAGTATGCAGTGTCAGCAGGGGAAGTCTGAGCTCTCAGAAAGCTTCATTTTCAAATTTTAGCAGAAGAGAAGCAGTGCTTTGGGATCTTTCACCTTGATTCTTTCAGTCTGCCCCCATACAACAAAGCCACTAGAACAGCTAAGGCTGGTGGGCCAATTCAGCAACAAAGGACATATTATTTTGCAAAGGCAACCCACTTTTATTCTCCTCTCTCAATGAGGCATTTTGATTTGCTTACCTAGGAAGAAAGATTTTTTGCTAAGACACCCTACATGTGCCCTCTGCTGCATTGCCATGCTTTACCATCAGGGTGAGGAGCATGTTCACCAGTTGCAGGACTCCTTTGCCAGGACTCCCAAGGCCAGGGCACTGCTAAGAGCTGCAAACCACAGCAGTGAGCACCTTTGCTTGGGAGCTGCTTTAATTCAAGGCTCTCATGTCTTGTCCACATTGCAGCTATGCTGCTTTAGCACCACAACCCTGATGCTGCCTGGCCATGGGCCTGGCTGATCTAGGACCAAACCCTGACTCATCCTCTCCTCCCACAAAAAATGAGCAAACACACGAGGGATGATAAAGGGTATCATGAAGTCCTACACAGGCTACTCCACTGGCACTAAGGCAGCATACCTGGTTAATGAGAGCTAATCAAGGCATGCCTGTGTATACTCACCCACTAATTCTTCCACTATCACTATAAACAAACCTATGAATAATGTTGATTTATTCCCTTTGCGTTCCCCTGCTCTTTCAGAATCACTCCCGCTCACTCTGTCAGGCAGTTAACTGAAATACAATTATGGAAAAAGGCCCAGCCTGAAATTATTATGGTAAAAAGTACCACAAGCACTGTAACAGCCAAACAGCAAATTCTGGTACATGGCATCAATATGGCCTAAACTGCTAATTGCCAGCCAGTAAATGACAAGCAGTTGTACTGTGTAGCCTACAGTTAACATCTTCCAAAGCTTCTGTCAGGGAACCACAGTGCTGTAAGAAATATAGTTCACTTCAGCATAAAGCCTAATGAAATTTCTCACTTAATGTATTTTAAAAGTAGGCCACACACAGCAGAACAAAGAAATGGAAAAATAAATCCCAAAAAATGCATAAAGAGAAGAATTTTTTAATGGTCCATAAGAAGCGCTTTACATAACCACGATTGAAACAGGCTGGGCATCCACCACATGACAACACACATAGGCTGGGAGATGCCTTTAGAAAGCTGGTGTGTTACTGCTGCGGAATAGCAGAGCTGGTGAACCTCCAGCAGCTCCTGGCTCGCAGTTGGCCTTTGGCTACACCCTGGTTCCCAAGGGGTCAGAAGCAACGGTTGCACACCTCTGCACGCACTCAAAGCATTCTGGAGGGATATCCATGCACAGAGGCAGAGGCAAGCAGCAGCGATCCCTACAAGGCCACCTAGGTCACACAGCAACGTGGGCAGAGCAAGGCACTGCATGTGCACCATCCAGGCACAGGCAACCAGAAGCAAAGTGTAAGTAAGCATGGCAGTTTCTGACAGCAGGAAAATTTTACTGTATCCTCCCAACATGGAAAGCTTTAGAGGTTCCCAAATGCTGCAGAACACAAGGAACCACAAGATAAAAAAAAGAGCAAGCTTCAGAAGAACAACTTAAACATAAAATTCTGCAGTCTGCAGATGCCATTATCTCAGTGAAAGGCACTAGGAATTGTTGCTGCTTCGTTTAACTACATGTTTCCATCTTGCCAAAATCCTCCAAATCATTTGGGAAGTGTTAAAGCCTTTAGGGAGAATGTTTGACAGTTGCTGCCTAGGTATAAAACAACCTACCAAAAATTTGGGGTATTGAGGGAAGGGAAAATTTCAACACTGCACCCAGCTCAACTCCCTGTAATCGCACTTGGCACCATGAAGCAGTCCAGAGATAGACTAGCAAAGTATAAAAATACCCTATCCCATGTGTGTTGTAAGTTCTCCTGGCTGGAAAACATATCCAACTTCATTGATGTCAGACACTTTTCATCATTAAATTGTCAGGTTATAAGCATGAAAATAACAGCTTGCTGTACTTGACAGTAAGATGTCTTCTTTTGATCAAATTACAGGAAATAATAAATTACATAGAAAAATTATGCAAATTAAGGATTTTTTACTTTTCAAATGAAAAGGGACAAAATAGATGACTTAACATAATCATACAAAGTCCATGTTTTATTTTTATTTGATCCGTTTTAGCCTTGCACACAAGGTGGCAAATCTCTCACTAAAGTGAACAGGAAGAAAAGAAATAGATACCAAAATAAAAAAAAAAAAGGATGCTACTTTACCTCAAAGAGATTCTTCAGTGATAACTGGTTGACTCTGAGACTGGAGGGCAACTCCTTCTTCTCGGACAACAACAACAGACAAGACTGAAAAAAAACCCCAACACATTAGCAATCTTATAAGATCACTTAAAAACTTTGTTTTTCACTGCCTCATCAGATCTTGTAGGAAAGCAAACAAGGGCTAACAACATTTCAGATCTTTGTTTAAGATCATAACAGACTACTGAATCTCCCTTTCCATTTTTCAACCGAATTAATGTAATACACAGCAGACTGTGTGAAGCTATGACCAATGAAAGTTTCCTCAGAAATAAAAACCATGTAGAAAGGTCAGGCCCTAAAAGTCTCTCCAATACACCTTGGAAGTGACCCTTTGCTTCATGGGGATGAGACTCCCCAGCTATACCAACATCCTGGGCAGAAAGCCAGAAATACATACTGTATCTTTTTCCATTTTCTCTGTTTCCCTAAAAACACCTTGCTCCTTGAAAACTCACCTAGCTTCACCAGAGGACAAGAGACCTACAGATATCATCTACCTGGACTTCTGTAAGGTCTACGCTACAGTCCCCGAAGTACTCTTAGCTCTAAATCAGAGAGATATGGGTTTTATGGAAGGACTGTTGGATGGATGGACAAGAAATTGGCTAGATGGCTGCATCCAAAGAGATACAGTCAATGGCTCAGTGTCCAAGTGGAAACTAGTAACGAGTGGTGACGACCTCCAGGGTCCATACTGGGACCAGTACTATTTAATAACTTCATCAATAACTTAGACAGTGGGATCACATTGTGCACTCAATCATTCAACAAGTTGGCAGATGACACCAAGCTGAGTGATGCAGTTGACATGCCTGAGAGATGGGATGCCATCCAGAGGGCCCTTGACAGGCTCGAGGAGCAGGGCCATGCAAACCTCATGAAGTCCAACAAGGTCAAGTGCAAGGTCCTGCACCTGGGTCAGGACAATCCCCAGTATCAATACAGACCAGGGGATGAAGGGATTGAGTGCAGCGCTGTGGAGAAGGATTTGGGGAAACTGGTAGATGAAAAATTATCTATGAACTGGCAATGTGCACTTCTAGTCCAGGAAGTCCAGATGAAGCCTAGGTTGCACCAAAACAAGCATGGCCAGTAGGCTGAAGGAGGTGACTCTTCCCTTCTACTCTGTTCTGGTGAGACCCCACCTTGAATACTGGGTCCAGCTCTAGAGTTCCCAGCACAGGAAACACACGGACCTGTTGGAGCAGGTCCAGAGGAGAGCCACAAAAGTGATAAGAAGGCTGAAGCACCTCTCCTCAGAACTGGGGTTGTTCAGCCTGGAGAAAAGAATGCTCCAGTGAGACCTTATTGCAGCCTTCCAGTATATGAAGGGGGCTTATAAGAGGCTTTTTAACAAGGCCTATAGACACAGGACAAGGAGCAGCAGTTTTAACCTGAAAGAGGGTCAGTCTAAATTGAACATAAAGAATTTTTTATGATACGTGGAACCATACAACTGGAACTGGTTGCCCAGAGATGTGAATGCCCCATCACTGGAAGTGTTCAAGGTCAGATTTTAAATGCAACGTGATCTAATGAAGGATGTTCCTGCCCTTGGAAGAGGGGTTGGATGGGTACTGTAGGGCTGCAGTCAGTCCATAGCAGTCCCTCCCTGCTGCTCCCTCCTCCTGAAGCTTCTATCCTGCTCCAGCATGGGTCTTCCATGGGCTGTGGCTCCTGCCAGGAGCCTGCTCCTGCACAGTCTCTTCACAGGCCACAAAGGCACCCATGCTCCAGGCCTGGAGAACCTCCTCCCCCCTCCTCCTTCAACCCTGGTGCTCGCAGGGCTGTTTCTCTCACTTCCCTCCCCCTCACACCCTCCATCAGGCAGAGTTTTGCTGTTTTTAAAACATGTTTTCCCTGAGGTGCCACCATCTCCTTGGAGGANTGCCAGGAGCCTGCTCCTGCACAGTCTCTTCACAGGCCACAAAGGCACCCATGCTCCAGGCCTGGAGAACCTCCTCCCCCCTCCTCCTTCAACCCTGGTGCTCGCAGGGCTGTTTCTCTCACTTCCCTCCCCCTCACACCCTCCATCAGGCAGAGTTTTGCTGTTTTTAAAACATGTTTTCCCTGAGGTGCCACCATCTCCTTGGAGGAGCTCAGCTGTGCCCTGCAGTGGGGCCATTGGGGCTGGCTGGAACCACCTGTGTCCAGCAAGGGGCAGCTCCAGCCTCTCCAGCCCTCACCACCAGCACCTCCCCACCAACACCCAAGTAACCATGACAATGATCAATTTATTCTTTTTTTACAGTCACCACAGAAAAAAAAAGAGTATTAAAATAATTCCAGGTGATTCACATTCTGATTTTCCTAAATGGTATTTTGTTTAATAGCCAGAAACTTCCACTGAGAAGTGGCTCTTTCACAGACAGCTTCAAAAGTCCAGCTTGTTATACAGAAGAAAAAGTAAAAAGGGACCACAAATAAACATGTATTTTTCCCCCCTTCTAATTTCTTTCAAGAAAAATTACACCAGATGGCACTGTAATTTAACAGAAACAAGAGCAAGAGACAAGTGGGATTTCAAGTTCATTGTATTCCTATGAGAAACAAATTTCAGAACTTATTTATTACTAGAAGTATTTTTCGAGTCTCAAAAATCAAGACTTTTGAAGCAGGGAATAAAAAACATCCATTGTTTTGGATTTTAAAGGTAACATACTCTCACCCCTGTAGAGATAAGACAGGAGCACCTACTGCACAGCAGCAGGTACCACAGCGACAGACTTACCCGCCACATCCCTTTCTGGGCCAACCTTTCTATCACCGCTTGCCAAACCAGCGCATCAAACCTTGCGCGGAAAATATAATCATATGCAGGGTGAAAAGTTGGTGGAAAGATTTGTTCATCTGCAAGAATAAGCAATTCAGAAAACTATTTAGTATACAGAGCACTTTTAAAGTTAGGGTCTCAGCTAAATTACTTCATTGCACAGTGACAATTTTAGCAGTGACTAATACCCAGGAGAATGACAAATGGGGACTTAAATATCCCTGGCGACCCAACTGATAGAGCTTCTTCTTATCAGCAGTGTGTCTTCTCTAAACAAGGGGAAAAAGATTAAGCCCCAACCTCAAGAAACAGCTCTAAACCCCAAGACATTGTGGACCTTGTGGTGGTTCTTCCACTTGTGGGTGAGCCCAACTACAGATGCTGCTGAAGCTAATCAAGGTCCTTAATGTGAGGCTACAAGTGAATGCAGCAGGGGCACCACCTGAGATCTGGTGTGCCTGCAGGCCCCATCAGACAAAGCCTGTCAACTGGACAAAAAAGCAAGTAGAGAAAGAAAGACTGAGGGGACGGCAGGGAGACATAGGGTGGACATTGTTCAAAGAAACCCACACAATGCCACAGAAAGGCCAAATTCCCTCTTTTTATTGCTGCCCATTACTAGTGAAAGGTAAGTCCCACCCACAGGAATACACTGCACTGTAAACTCAAGTTTAAGCTGAGTATCTTCTAATTATTTTCAAATCTACCTGGCTAAAAGAAAAGCAGAGTGGTTTGGGCAAAATTTCTAAAGCCTTAGGGGTTTGGAGCTCCCAATCTCCAACCTTGTCTCCCTGACTCTGAATTTTGACCTTTTCTAACTATTCTACAATTGACTTCTTGTTGTGAGACAACACACTCCCCTGCACACATTTTGGTATTGTTGGCAACTGCTGTATATAACTGGACCAAGTTCACCCCATCCTTTTGATTAGGCCACTCAACATACTCATAATCCTCAAACAGACCTGTGGCACCCTACCAAGGACTTGTTTTGTCATTACTACTGAAAGGCTCTTAGAAAAATTAAGGTCTTAATTTGAGTTTACCATTGACACTTATGAAGATTCCTGCTATAAAATCAGCAATTTGAGCTCGATCTGCAGAAGCATTCAAGAGAATGAGACCTTTATGAAACACAGAGATCGCCTGGTAAGTGTCCGATAACATGATGAACGAGTGGCCAGCTCTATAATAAGCCTGAGAAAAAAATGAGAACAAAAGAGATCATTACTGGGAAAATATTTTTTACTACAAAAACAAGTATCTTATTGCTAAATTCTGTAATTATGCTATAAAAAGACATGTAGTATTATTTTTTACAGCTTCTTACACACAGATCCAAAAAAGTACAATAAATATCCCTTGAAATTCACAATATACTACTGATGTCATCATAGATACTATAAAAGAGTGATAAACCCTTGAATACAAAATTTGGAAAACAACTACAGGATGAAAGACATACCGTTAGCAACTATATTTTAACCCCCTCTGGACAGGAGGGGTTTTTTTGGTCACAAAGTCCCCATGTCACTGCATTTTGCTGTTTTAACTACAATGCATATGTTCTTCAGCCAGTGGGACCTGAACATGCTTATATTCACCACTGAACTAGGTTGTACTGGCTCAGAGTCACAGTGGAGTCAAGTTGTTCAAACCAGATAACTGGTATGCTGCAATACAGCACGAGGTAAATTGATATTTGCACGAAACTTTACCAAATCTAAACCAAATGCCTTCTACTGAAGTTTCTGGGAGTCTGTAGGGGTTGGCCCAGAAGACTATCCATTGAAAATGAGAGTCAATCCAGGTGTATGTCTCTGTATCATAAATACTGTACAACTGCTACTTACTCCTAACAGATGAGAATTTGAGGCAATGTGTAATCATTGTGTACTTAATCACAAGCATGTGTATTGTTCTGTCCATTGGAAATACAGTATGACATTGATCACCATGTACTCTTCCCAGGAAATGCAGGATTATTAATGTAAAGAATAGTAGGGCACACTGTCCCAGGGAGCCTTCAAAGAGGAGTCCTCAGCCCAGACATGACTGCTGTCAGCAACTGATGCTTCAGTAGCGTGAACCAGGCCCTCTAAGACCACAAGTGAACACAGAGCTGGTGAACCTCACCACGGATGGGATCTGCACAGCATGCCATGGCCTGACCAGTGCTGCGTCATCCCTGGGTCTCCAGCACAACAAGGGTACCTAAGATATTGTTATTTGCTATCACCTTGTCTGGGATATTAATAAAATAGTTGTCTTTCTTGAAAGCACTGGTGTCTCTCCTGTTGGTACCCAGAAAGAACCAGATCTCCTGGTGCAAAAGGGAGCTGCTTCATTTTATTATATGTACTATTACAGTAGCAATTCTGATGCTTAGGGACTCAGACACCAGTTCTGGAATTTTATGCTATACTTACTTATCACATCTCTAAAACAAAACACAATAAAAAGCAGTTACTGACAGTTCTTTTACAAAGTAAGGGATGTAAAAACAGACAGCTTAAGCATCTGAATACCTTAACATACTCCGGATCCCAGTACAAGCTCTGCTGGGCTGAAAACACTGCTTCTGGCCATTTACCAAGATTGTACAAGGCAGTTGATTTGTTGCAGTGTAACACAGCTATGTCCCTGGAACACCTGAAAATAGGTTTTTAGCATCACTGTTTGTTTGCTTGAAAAAGGACACATCTTACTTTATAGTCAGCAACAAGAAAGAGAAAGAAGTTTATGTATCACCCCCCTAACAGAGGTAAAAATGGAGTTGTAAAAAACAAAGATAATTTGAATATCAGCTATAATATCTCCTAGTGACATCCTAAATGATACCCCAGTGATACCCTTAGTGATATCCTGGTCTCTCCTGAAGCAGAAAGCCAACCCACTGGAATAACTCAGTATGAGGACTTAAGAGTTTAGACTATCTCAACACCCCTATGTAAGGCTCAGTGAAAACCAGTGATCAGGAACAGGAGAAAACAGACACATGAACAGAAGCCACTACATGGCAAGAATGCATAGGAATGCATTCTTCTCTGGGAAGAGATGCCCAAACAACCAGTACGTGCCACAGTGCTGTATTCTTCATCTTATTCCTGTCTACTGATCTACACTCAAGAAAGTTGTTTCAGCTACACAGAATATTTTTAGAGCACACTCTTGCACGTAAGCAAATCCTGATGAGGCAACCTGTGGCAAAGGGAAAGAAGATGCTGAGGTGCAGATCCCTGCAGTAAGGTGAAACCCCACTGCCTGCAAGGGGCAGGTGCCAGAGGTAGCTGGCTCAGCTCCATCCTACTCCCTGTGTGTGCTCCAGACTTATTTTACTACTTAGTCTAAATTGCTAATAGTCAAAATAAATGAATAGCTGGTGTTAAATTGGGTAAACAGCAGTGCTAATACATAGTATAATGAATATTTAGTAGTTAACATAATACTCAAATATTTAATCATTAACAATGTTAGCAACTGGTGTTAATAGATTAAAACAAGCACTTTAAATTTGGGAAAAAAATACCCAAATAAGTGTTATGCTGAAAAATTACTTTTTAACAAATCTGAGAATACTAAGAAAGACCAAATAACAAGAACAAAGTAACGTGCATGAATCATTTTGAAGATTATCAGATGACCCGTGTAACAAAAGGCCATAGACACAGCCAGTACATGGCAAAACCACAGCAAGATTAATCCACAGCATGTCAGCTAATAAACAGAAGTAATTTAACAGAAACCAACACAGTTTCTAGAAAATTGAGCTTTAATTACACAAATTTATAATTGATGCTTATATAAAAATATTCAGATTACAGTCACTAACTAATTTCCCACATATATGTCAGGAACAGCAATTCCTCTTTAATTATAACACAAGATACAAGAAAATCAGGTGTTTGGGCAAGAAACACAGTTCTGAGTTACCTGTAATACAGCACAAATTTCAGATTTGTCTTATGGTTTACAACTTGTAATTTAAGAATACTTACGGGACCCACTGCACTAAATAACTGAGCATGTGTAGAGCTTGATCATACTTTCTGATGGCCAAAGAGTAATTTCCATTTTTAAAATCCTGGTTCCCAGCTTGTTTCATAAGCTGAGCATGTTCCATGAGATCCATGCTAATTAAAAACAAACACAAAAATTAATCAAACAAAAGTGTTGTTTTATGAGACATTTCCTTCCCAAAAATCCACTTAAATTTTCACCTCAGTTTTCGTACGTTGTGGTTCAGACCCAGCTGGCAACTAAGCACTACACAGCCCATCACTCACCCCCCTCCACCCTTATTGGGATGGGGAAGGGAATCAGAAGAAAGAGGTAAAACTCCTGGGTTGAGACAAGGACTGTTTAATAGGATAACACAAGGAAAGCAGAAATAACAACAATAATACTAACAAAAGAATACAACTCAGGTCATAGCCACATCTTTTCTGTTGATGCTTCAACCTCTAATCTATTTTTAAATCAACCTCAGCTAACCAGATCTACCCCTGGTATGCATCTTATGCATGAAATACTGTAACATAAGTATATTATTAGTGCATGAGGACCTTGAATCAGATTTTTTATTAAAAAGAATATAGCAAGCACTCAAAGAAAAAGGTTGAAACAGGCATCAACTGCAAGTGATGGAAAGAAAAATTCATCATTAAAATTGTAAGATCAGGTTCATAACAAAACTAATCCCATGCACAAGCAGCTATACGAAGGACAGAAACACAGGAGAAAAACAGCCACATTTATGGTGGGAAACAGCACATCAAAATCACAGACAAGAGGAAAGCCCAGTGCTAAAGCCTTGCATAGAATCATTCTAAACAGCTGGACTTTATAATCAAAAGCAATTTCCATTACCTGCAAAAACTTGCATGAGCCTCACAATTCTCAGTACTATTAAGATTAATTCACCAACAAGGAATGCACAGATTTACTTAGTACCAGGTATCAGCAGACCTGGAAGAAAGCCAGCAACAACCCATAACTTCACAACCTTCTAACATGATCTGCAAGATCACCTCTCAACCGAGCAAACTACGTGTTTTTAAGTGTATGAACCTACAGACAAATCGAGAAATACTGCTGACATTTTCTCCATACATTTTCTCCTCATTATGAATCTGAAATGTTGAGAATCAGTACTGCATTGTGACCACAGAGGTAGGAAGAGGCATGCTAGGGATGGCACCATGCCTCCCTCATTTATCCAAGTGCAAAGGGTGCTTGGCAGGATGACACCTGCACAAAGCAGACAGGGGAGCAGCAGCCCACAGCTCTGAAGAGGCAACCACAGAAGAACCAGATGCAACCACAAAGCTCAGATGTGGACTGCCTCCGGCTGGCTGGGAAAAGGCCTGTCGGAAGTTGTCTTATTTAATTAAACAAATAAACAGTCTGTGATGATGTCTGCAACCCAAACATCATCTTGCTAATTCCAGGGAGGCACCGAGAACAGATTAAATTCCTGGCCATAAACCAAACCAAAGACAAATAGGTCTCATCTACATGGGAGAGGTACAACAACCAGTCACACTGCAGGAACAATTATGACATTCACCACGAGTAAATTAAATCATCACTTTATTGAGCAATGTGCATGTAATATATATATTTAAAATACTACCAATCCAGACAGGGAGTCAAGTGTACGCCTAGTGTAAGCAGGCATCTCCATTTAGCAGTCAGGGCAAACCGAAACACAGATAACCAAATTGCTCTCTATCACTTGCCCCCTCCCAGGGGAAGATAAAGGAAATTAGACCTAGGTTTAATGAAACATGGAAGGGATAGTAACAAGTACTAAAGCAATGAAAGATATATACATATGCATTTATATATACACAAAACATGATGCTAACAGTAGCTGATATGAGTCCAAAAGTCCCTTGGGATCCTAAGCAACACCTTTTGCCTCTCCTGGGCTTGGCCATCAGAGGTCATCGCATCAACGCCATAAAATTAGTTTCTGCCTCCTCAAACCATAACATTCCACCCTTTATTCCATACTATTTATTTTTTTTACCATACTCATTCACCAGATTATGAATTGTCTTTACACAGAAGTTTGTTGAGTCTAGGTTGCAGGTCACCTTCCTTCATGGCAGTCTCTCGGGACAGAAGAAATGGTCTGGAGTTCATTGGAGTTTGTGCCCACACCCTGCAGGTTCATCTTGAAGTTCCTGGACACCACTACACTATATTTGGCTTGGAGACACATCTGTTCAGGCCAGCAAATCTTTGTGGCTAGACCGGAACAGTCATCCTCCTGGGAAAGTTCTCTCCAGTGGTGTTACTTTGCAGCTCCTGTACTCTTGCAGAGCAGCAGTAGGTTTGCAATCCCAACTATTCATGTCTTTGCCACAGTCATCACAGACTAAACCACTGAGAACCCCATGTCGAATTCTACCTGCCCTGAGCTTGTCTCCTAGGAGGGCATCTGTTCCTAATTGCTGAAACATGGATCCTTTCTGAAGAGGAATAGGTGTTATTCTCCACCATCCTGGACAGTTCATCATGCAGCCTCTCAAGAGGTTCTGCACTCCTCAGGCATCTTTTCCACAGCCAAGACACCAGCTTGTAGGGGATTAGACACCCTATCTTCATCCTGCCTGAACTGGTTAGCAAATTCACTGATAGTTGGTGGCATTTCACCATCTCCCCCAAAGATCCTTTCTCCTGAAGTGTGGGATTACATAGGAGGGGCACTCTGCATGAACTTACTTAACAGAGACCTCCTGCATGGCAGTTCATCAAGATCTGCAGGTGCTTGCCCACCACCATACCTGTCAGCCTCCTGGACTACCAGTTTCCCCAGATATTTGATGCCTTTCTCCAAGGTGTTCCATCTAATAGGGTGACATTCAATATCCTCCTTAAAGGGAGACTGGCTTTTTACAGCTGTTAAAAACACCTCCAGAGACTGAGTGCCATTCTTTATCCCAACAATTTGTCTCTGACTAACGATCTCAACCACTGACCTCGTCTGCCCTCCACATCTATCGTATCAGCTCCATTGTCCCAGCACCGCAGTAGCCATGCAGTTAGTGGCTCACCCTCATTACAAACCTAACCCTTTCTAAATTTCATAACTCTTTCAGAGACAGGGTTCAAGCAATTAGCTCTGGGTCTGAGCCACCATCCTGTCTTGTTCCTGCCTCAGGCCCGCTCTCCCCTTACCTCTGTCACTGAAGCACTATTTCTTACCAGGTGGTCAGACTTCCTTCAGTGTTTTAAGTGGGAGTGGGTTTGCTTGCCACTGAAATTCCCACCCACCCCAAAACAGAGGAGAGGGGTGGAGTAGCAGCAGCTATTAAAGCAGCAATGTTCTCATGCAATTTTTTAACAACGAGCCACCCCTGGAACATTCAGGCAAAGCAACAATAATATCAGATAATAACAGCCTCTCCTGGGGTCTCCAGACTTGGGTGGGGTGAACTTGCCAGTAGCAAGCGTCATTTTTTCATAACAAGATTCATTAAGTAGCATCAAACGCCAAATGCCCAAGCAAATCCCTAACTCAACTCATCCCAGCATAAATCACTGTCTAAAAGAAATGGTAAGACAGAGATGGGAGACAGGACAGCATTGCAACCAGTAACCTTAAAGAACAGTCCCAAAAGGCAAGATATAACACGTCCTGCAGAGATGGCATGATGAAGACAATTTCCTTTTCATTTCCAAACTTTTCATGTTTTTCAAATGAAATTTTTTTAAATTCATGCCCCACATTGGGTGCCATTAATTCTGTCTCCATTCAGTGGTCAGGGCAAACCAAAACCCAGAGAACAGAATTGCTCTTTCACACCCCTCAACCCTCTCAGGTGAAGATAAAGGGGAATAAGGAAGACAGACTTCAGAGTTGGAAGCTAAAACTAGAACAGGTTTAATAGAATAGGGAAGAGATGGTAAAACTTGGGATAATAATGAAAAATATATTAATATATACAAAACTCAGCTTCAATGGCTGCTGATATAACTGTCCAAAAGTCCCTTGTGGCAAAGCCAACTCAGGGAAAAGGGACCAGGGCTCTTCTCAGCAACCGATGGATTTGGATCCTGAAGCGCACACAGTGAGCTGAAGACAATCAGCACAAGGCTCTCCTCGAAATGTCTGCCAGGAGAGCAGAGGAAGGTAGGAAGGAAGAAGGAATGGACTTTTCCACCCTCCTGGCTTTGATAGGGTATGGCAGGAAGTGGGAGGGAATGCTGACCCCTCTTTGTTCTGCCCCCTGGATCCCTCAGGGTCCTAAACAACACTATCTCTCTAGGTCCTCCTATGCAGACCATAAAATCAGCCTATGCCTCCTCGAACAGTAACAACAGCCTACCAGGACAGAAGAGAAAATAATGATAATGATGGTAATAATGCTAATAATAAACAAAACAGATGATGCACAGTGCAGTTGCTCACCACTCGCTGACCGATGCCCAGCCCTTCCCAAGCAGTGATCGCTGCGCCCCAGTCAACTCCCCCCAGTTTAGATGCTGAGCATGAGGTCATACAGTATGGAGCATCCCCCTGGCCAGCTGGGGTCAGCTGTCCTGGCTGTGCCCCCTCCCAGCATCTTGTGCACCCCCAGCCTTCTCGCTGGCAAGGCATGAGAAGCTGAAAAGTCCTTGATTTGGTGCTTAGCAACAACTACAACATCAGCGTGTTATCAGCCTTATTCTCATACTAAATCCAAAACACAGTACTGTACCAGCTACTAGGAAGAAAATTAACTCCATCCCACCTGGAACCAGGACAATACCCCAAACGCTATGTACAAACCAGATAAGGAAAAGATGCATGGAAGGTCTGGGTAAAACCAGGTGAGGAAGTGGAATACAAACACAAGAAAACTCAAGCTCTGGCTTAGGACCCTGTTTTGGGCAAGACCTCCCAAGGTCCTTCGCCACATTACCACTGTACCTTGGTTTCTATCTACGCAAACTGATATAAAGCAATTATTACTAATAACTAAGCCCAGCTGCTTAATGTCTCCAACTGGCCACACGCCAAACTCATGTAGAATCATTGAGGTTGGAAGAGACCTTCAAGATCACCCAGTCCAACCGCCTACCTCCATCACCACTAACCCACATCACCCAACGCCACATGCAGACACCTCTTGAACACCTCCAGCAACTGTGACTCCACCACCTCCCTGGGCAACCTATTCCAATACCCAATCACCCTTACAGTGAAGAGATTTTTCCTAATGTCCAATCTGAATCTCCCCTGCTGCAATTTAAGGCCAACACACACTTGTAGCTGACGCTTGTTATGGCTTGAGGGGGCAGTAACTAATTTTATGGCTTCAATGCCATGACCTCTGATGGCCAAGTCCAAGAGAGACAGAAGGCATTACTTAGGACCCCGAGGAGGTCCATGAGGCAAAAGAGAGAAGGGACGGATGACCTCAGTATTCCCTCCCATTTTCTGCCATACCCTACAAACTGACAGAAGGGCAGGAAAATGGGGCCTTGGCTCCCTTCTCTCTTCCAGCAGATATCCTGCAAGGAGGCTTCTGGCTGTCTTCAGCTCACCACGTGCTTTGCAGAATCCAACTCCATCTGTTGCTGAGAAGTCCTGGCCCTTTTTCCCCTGTGTTGGCTCTGCCACGACAGACCTCCAGACTTATATCAGTACCATTAACATCAGGTTTTGTGTGTGTATATATATATATATTTGTATATTTTTCGTTACTTTCATGCTTATTACTATCCCTTCCTTGGTCCATTAAACCTAGTTCCAATTCCTAGCCTTGACGTCTCTTCCTTATTCCCCTTTTTATCTTCCCCAGGGAGGGTGGAGGGCAAGTGATACAACACCAATTTGGTTATCTGTGTTTTGTTTCACCCTGACCACTAAACTGAGACACACCGCTTAGCAGCTCCATTCCTTCCCAGATGCATGACCAACATATAAGACCACAGAAACAAGACCCAAACCCAGCAAGAGGTACTGGGCCAGCCTTGCTGACTTGCAGTAATCCAAACAAAACCTCAAGACAAAGATGTTACTGGAATGTTACAAATAAATCCTCTAGAGTAGGGATTTGTGGCTGACTTGCACCCTGGAAAGCTACTAGGTCAGGAAGCAACATAGCAAGGAAATGGAAATCAAAAGCATGTCACCAGGATCAAGACAACACTTTCCATGGAACACGATGGGTACACACACCCCAGGACATCAGCTCTGTAACCTGCTCTATGCCCTGAGCGCTCCCTGTGAAACCTGTTTTACATCCACAGACAGGGCAACAGAAACCGGACAGACTGGCTCCTACAGACCACTTGGGATGTACTGAGCCTGTCCATAAGGTATCCTCACATCATTGAGGTTACACCCCATCTTGGGAAGCCCTCTAGAGAAACAATAAGAGAAAATAACATTACTCAAAGACAAAAAAAAAAAATATCACAGCTCTCTCACTTTATAGGTGAGACCTCAACACCCTGCTGATTAATTTGGCAACAAAGGCCCTCCCACAAGGCCACAACACATCACCCTGGATTTAAGGTGGCATCTCGGAACATCCATCCTCCTTTCCTCATAAGCTGAAGCCAGCCAAGCACACAGGGACCAGCTCTGGTTGAACACTGACAGGGCTGCCCTTGCTCCCCGCACATCCTGTTTTGCTAACGAAACACAACAGCTTTTTTGCTTTCAGTTTCAAGTGATTCCCTCGTCTTTGTAACCTACCAGGAACAAGTTATACCTAAGAGAACATACAGATAAGGCAAGTCTGGGGTTGTGTTTTAAGAGAAGTATATGGATGTATACACCGAGTTCATGATTTCCAATAAACAAAGAAAGAACTCACATATCCCATCTTATGTACAGAGAAAGTGATGCAAAACCACATTCAATATTCCACCTACACAGTGTCATTACTGGTTCACAAGAAAAACAACCCAAAAACCAAACCCAAACCCTCACAAAACCCCATAAACAGTTAACCCCGCGTCCCATCCCCTGAAACAACAACAATCTTGGAGTCCCAGTCAAGCTCAGCCATGCAAGCCCTGGCTCAGCCCAGGAGGGAGGTGTTTACACTGCTGCAGTTGTTTGCTCAGCCCAGCACTGTTCCTGTCACCAAACAGAGCTGACCCGGTAAGAAAGCAATGGCAACAAAGAGCCTCAATATTTCTGTTGTACAGCTCAAGGCGATGTCACAGCTCCACCGGGGGAAACAAAACCAAAGCAAAGCAAACAACGCACAAACCCAGACCCCCAGCAGCGAGGTTTCCTAGTTCGGGCAGGTCACAGCCAACACCTGGCAGGTTTAATCGCACGACGGTAAAACCCCGGAGTAAACATTCCCTTTTGCCCATTTTCAGGGGAAAGCAAAGCCCCCGAGCCCCTCTATCAACCTGCGGTTCCTTTTCGGTGCCGAGGAGACCCTTTGCGCTTTGTCTGCTCCCGCAGCGCTCGCTGTGCCCGAACTCCTTCCCCAACGCGAACCCTGGGCTGTTACATGACCACCCCGCGACCTTGTACGAGAGCTTCGCTGCTCGGGGAAAGGCTCCAGAACCGCTGGAGACAATGCCCGGCCCAGGGCTGTGCCAAGGCAGCTCCGCACGGACACCCCGCCGCATCCCGGCTCCCCCCGCAGGCGGTACCGGGCCCGCTCAGCTCCCAGATGCCCGGCGGGAGCAGGAATGCTCCTTTTCCCCCCTTCTCTTTCCACCACCCCACGCATTCCCTGGCAGGCTTCCCAACCAGCACCGCGCTCCTCAGCGAGGGACCCCCCTCCTCCTCCTCCAACGCGGGAGTCTCCCCCGTAAACACGCGGGAAGCTCCTGCCCAGGTGCCCCCTAACGCCCCTCTCCCTTCCCCCCCGAAAAGGGGGCAGCGGCGCTCCCGCTGCGGTGCACGCAGGGCGGGCAACTCTGTGCCCCCGCGCCCCGCGGGGCTCTGCCGTGCCCCAGGGCGGTCGCTGCCCCCGCTCACAGCCCCGCGGGGCAGGGGTGGCCGCTGCCCGGGCACACACGGGCACACACGCACGCACTTACCTGCCCGATCGCCCCGCGCCCACCGCCTCTAAAGACGCGCGGCCCCGCGGCCCCCTCCCGCCCCCGTCACCCTGCGAGCGGGGGCGAGCGCGGGGAATCG
>VZRW01009706.1:4624-52157 GCA_013398125.1 Aegotheles bennettii | reverse complement strand
GGATGCTGGGTTGCATAAACAAGTGCATCACTGTCAGAGATAAGCTGTTATCACACTCTAGTTTGCTCTTATTAGGCCACACCTTCAGTTTTGGTCCCCACCATACAAAAAAGATGTGGACAGGCTGGAAAAGTGCCCAGAGAAGAGCCACAAAGATGATCAAAGGCCTGGGAAGCCTTCCATGTGAGGAAAAGCTGAGAGAATTGGGTTTGTTCAGCCTCAAAAAAAGAAGACTTAGGGGAGAGCTCATCACCATGTTCTAGTACTTGAAGGGCAGCTATAAAGAAGATGAAGACTCCCTTTTTACAAGGAGTCACATGAAAAGACACGGGGTAATGTGTACAAGTTACTCCTGGGGATAATCTGATTAGACGTAAGAGGAAGAATTCAGAATGAGAACAGTCAACCATTGGAATAATCTCCCCAGGAAGTGGTGGTTTCCCCAACATTGGACACTTTTAAGATACAGCCGGACAAGATGCTGGGCCACCTTGTCTAGTCTGTACTTTTGTCAAGAAAGGTTGAACTAGATGATTCTTGAGGGCCCTTCCAACCTCTTTTTCTATGATTCTGTGATCATTTAGTAGAATCAGTAGAATAAAGATCAACTGTTATTTTTTACTGATCTTAGACATTGGATCTGGAGTTTCAGTTCACAACGTACTTTTTTAAAAACTAGCAGATCAAACACAGCACAATACTTTGTTCAGTAAGTGTGATTTTAAGAACGCTTTTTAAGAGGTTCTGTTATGTGCTACTTTTCAGATAAAAAGCACAAAAATCAATTGCTATTTGTTAATATTTATCTAAATTGTATGCGAGTTGTAAGGGGATCTTGCTTTTGGGGTCTGTCGTTACCCTCAATGAGCATTTGGTAGGAAAATTCACAGGTCATATCCTTGGTGAGTGTAAATTGTCATGGGTCTGTTGACTTCAACTGAGCTATGACTATACAAATTCTTCTGCCTGTTAGTTTTTTTGCTTTTTAACACTAGACTCCCCTTCTTTTCTGATACTATTTATTACATTCCTTTAGTGTATGAGAAAAGTTTTTACATCCCTCTTGTATTTTAGTGAGGCCTCACTTCAAGGTGTTAACTACTTCAATGGATATTTTCTGATATCCCAGAAGCACTGACCTTTAGATGCAGGTGAAGATGTTCAAAGAAATGATTTTATGTGATGGAAAGGTGGGTTGTTTGCAGATAAACCTTTGGTCAGAAAATAAAACTGTTCAGAGCAAGGAAACAGATGACACAGGAAGCCTGAGCCATTCTTCCATAAAGCAGGTGCATGGTGCCTCCATCCAGGCAGGGGCCTGATGCAGCAGTGAAGTTGCCCCTGCTATTCTTTTGCTTCTTGGCTTTAGCAGAAAGGACAAAAATATGCAGGTGTGGGACTTTTGTGTTGTATGGTTTGTGGGCCTTGGGGTTTTTTTGAGGTTTTACTGCACACCTAGGTTTTGGAAACTTTGCTAAAACCTCCAACCCATTTGTGTGTGTCAATGAATTTCTGCCCTGTATGGGCAGAAGTTACAGGCAATGTCAGGAGCACCTGGCATTAGCCCAGCCCTTCTCAGTGAATAGTAACAGCTCAGACAATAGTGGGCTTGAAAAATCCCATTCTTTTCCTCCATCAGGTATTTATACTCCAATCCTGTTGTCTTGAACGTCAGTAGTAAAACTTCCCTTATCTGCTGTGTACAACAGGAGGCCTATGAGAAGGAGAAATTTCATAGCCTATTGTAACTATTATTTTAAAAGGCAACACTTTTGACAAATTTTAATTCATGGTCAAACAAGAAATTGAGTGTTTTATTTGATATTTTCCCTGAAAGGTAAATACATAAACCTGACTAGAAAGTACCAACTATTTTTCTATAGTAACATTAGTGTAAGTTCACTGTGTTTTCGACAGGAGACAAGCTTTATAGATGTGATATGACACATTACAAGGGCAGTATGTTTTTCTTCTCTCAGATCTTCTCTGTGACCAATTTCTCTGAGAGGGAGTGAATATTTGGAGACGTGAACTCATTTTAACCATCAAAAAGCGATCCCCTTGTGTGCTGAATTCACTTCTTGACAGTATGATATGATGTATGTCAAGAGTAAGAGTAACAAATTACAAGGGCTGTAGTGCCAGAATATGAGAGATCCTGATTTTGAGATGCTGTACAAACCAGGAGTACATATGTATACTAAAAAAAAGAAATTCCTGATTTTTTACTGCAGCCCATTGTAGTGCCCAACACCCATTGGAGTGATTTGTACCTTTTTGGATTAAACATAAACTCTTTATTTCTTTAATTAATTGCATTGCAGGTCATTTAACCTGTGGGCTTTATGTTTATGAAATAGTCATACACCAGACTAAGTAAACTCATAATCTGAAATATGATGTCTGTCCTTTCCCTTCTGATCTTACTGTTGATAATAATCATGCTCTTTACATGGCTCTTGCCATCAGTTTTCAATCTGTAGCTATCAAAAACGCTGAGACTTTCCTGCAAGTGGGTGACTGTATACTAAATAAGATGACATAAATAATTTGTCCTTTCCTTTGTCTGTCGCTATCTAACTGTGGTTTTCTGTGGTTTTTTTTTTGCTTTGTTACTCCACTTGTAATGGAATATGAGGGGGAGTCCTAGTATCCTTTCCTAGTATTTGACAGTTTTAAATTAAAAGCTGTTTAATCCCTGGAAAATAAGAGAGAAGGTCAAAACTTCAGATTTGTTGTTTATTGTGAGAAAATATATGGGAAATTTTAACTGCACTTAGTTTCCTTGTCAGAAGCTGCTGTAACAAAGCCTCTATTACCTTTTTACAAACCAACCTCTGGAATATCCCTTTAGATTCTATGAGTTGGCTTAGTATTGTTTACTTTGGAAAAATGTAAGCTGAGCATGTATCCCTCCAAATAACTTCTAAATTAATTATTTGAATATATTAAAATAAATTGTACTCAAATTATAGTACTGAATAATGTTTTTGTTCATTGTATTACAAGGGTAGGTTGGTAGGTTATTATTAAATTAATTGGGTTTTTTTAATTCATTGAATTGAAATTTTTTTTTATTTTTGAGTTTTCTGGAGGATTTATGAGTTTCTTTTTATGGCTGATGCACAGCATTCTGTCTTTTCTGTTTTCAGGAAAATAGATTTAACTTACAAGTTTCTGTTGTCTTGGTAAGTTATGTTTGTGGGATGCAATCAAAAAAAAAGGGATCTTACTAGCAAATAAATATCTAGTACAGCTCAACTCTGTTTTCAGATTCCCTTCATGAAGCCTTGCTAAAGCTTGTTATGCCTTCCTGCGTTGTCTCTATTTTCCAGTAAAACCACTAGGTCTGCACCCACTTTGTTTTCAGGTACACCAAATATATACTGAAAGCTTTCATCAGATATGTGCTTCACAAGGTGATTTTAGTATTGAACAGAATTTTCACCCTTGCCTTTTATTTATTGAGACTTTTTTGTTTTGTATGCCCTCTGGACTGTCCAGCTGTGACAGTTGCATACAACAGATTGTGCTACATAGTTATCAGGTAATGTATGGTGCCCAGATGTATTCTTTCAGCATTTCGGATTTTCCATTAAGAAAAACCTCTTTGTTTCCTAGGTATTTTTTGTAGTCTTTTCTTTGGCGTTTTTTCTGTGTCATATGTGACATTAAAGTAAAGCTTAATGTAAGAGTGGGGGTGGCAGTGTTCAGTATGTTTTTGCAGCATGTGGTATACCTAGAAATTTCTCTATATACTTCTAGAGGAGATGTCTACCTTATGGAAGTCTGGCATGACCTCCACCTAGAGACGTTCCTGTTCAGGTATGCTGGGTTTTAATGATATTCAGAGGCACCTGGTTCTTCCAGTGCTTCCTTATAGACCAGATGTGCCTGGAAGTTACTGTTTCTGTCCGTGGGAGGAGATTCAACTGGCAGCATACCACTGAACCTGCATCTTTCTTCTACATGACTTCTTTGGTTAGTTCTCCATTTCATACAGACTTCTGCTGATGAATCTGAAGGCAGACTGTTTAATCAGGCAGTGCATGCAGTGCATGTGTGATAAGAAACTTGTAAATGTCAGTGCTTGGTTCTTCAAGATGTTTTCAGTCCTGGTAAACCTGATCAATCTTAGAGATACCACATGTTGTATATATAAGTAGTATTAGTGTTTTGGCTTTATTTGTGTGTACCCAAAATAAAAGATCATCTGCTTTAACTTTATATTAGAAGGCTAATCCTTAACTTCATTGTTTTGACACAAGATCACCTTATGGCCTTGGAAAACTAATGGTATCCATCCTAAGAAATAAAAGTTAGGTTGTTAGGAATGGAAGGTCGGTTTAGTCAGATTCTTTACAATTTTATTTTTAAATTCAAACTCTGGTCTAATATCTGACAAGAAGTTGGGATGAGAGTTCTCTCAATAGGATAATACACCTTACCTCCAGTCTTAGTGCTGAGAACATTCATCTTCTGTGTGTGCTGTCTTTCGGACAGCCCTCCAGCAAAGGTGAAAAAAGGTCAACACTTAGGGCATCCCTGACTCTGTTTTGTAAAAAAAAAAGTTATATAAAAATGGAAGAAAATTACTAGTGAGAAAAGGCGATGTCATCTTGAAAGATTCAGAAAGAAACAATAAAGAACAAAGTACATATGGATTTAGCTTAGAAGATTAGGGCAAGTGGAACTCTTCTGAATTCCTCTTGTGGAGTCAGATTTCTGCTTTTACCAGGGTTCTTGATGAGAACAGATTTTACAGGCCAAGCAGAAGGAAATTGAAGAGTTGGTATTTCTTCCTATTTTCAGCAACTTTTAACTCTTGCTCTGATCAGCAACTGAATTGCTGACATATGGTTTGGGTCATGAATCAAGGCCACAGGTGGTTGCAAAGACTCCAGTTGTAACTGAGCACGTTGCAACTCTTGCGCTGTTTCATCAGATTACCCCCAGTTTGCTTTTTGCTGAAGATGTTTTGATGTGCGCTGAGCATACATGTAGCGAGATGAAAGAGTAATCTGTAACGAGACTCTTAATTGCTGCCAGTTCTGCACCTTGGTTGAAATCAACTAAGAAGACTAAAGTATTTTTTTTTTCTTGATTACTAGTAGTACTCAAACTGTAATCACTGAGTTGCCTGGCCAAAGATGCATGTAGAATAACAGTTCAACTTCTGTCAGAGTATCTAACGTCAGGTTACTGTTTACTTCTGCTTGCATCCATGGTAATGGTCATATCCAGTTTAGTTTAATCAGCAGTATACTATAATTCGGGAAAGGAGAGCATGTGTGTGTATGCGTAGCATCCAAGCTGTTATTTAGAAGTTCTTGACAGAAATAAATTAACTGAGCTAAGTAAGAGATCACACTGCTTTTGTCACCAAACCTGTGCTGTTTGGAGTGCTATTTTTAATATTATTATTTTTTTGTGCTGGTGAGAGAGTGAATGCACTGATAGTTGAAGTGTGAGGTACGGTTTCACTTAGATACATTGCAGACTTTGTTCTGTGGGATAGGGGTATGAATTTACTCTTGAGGAGGTCAAGTAGGGTTTCATATTCATGCAGCTCCTTATGGGAATTGCTGACTTCCTTCTGAGGTGATCAGGGATCATAAAACAGGCACAGACAAAATGGCTTGATATTTTTGTCCCTTCAGGCATGAAGCAATTTTTGCAAAATTAGAGATTTTGTTACAAGAATGAAAGAATTTCACTTCAGGAATAGATTGATCCTGAAAGACTCCTCCTTACTTCATCTACCATAACCAAAAACTTCCATATCGTTGTGGAAGCAGAACTTGTTTTACAGTTTGTAAACAAAATGTTGCTTTATGAATATTTTTTAAAAATATTGTGATAGGAAATACAGGCCAGATCTGGACAACTACTGCATAAGACACTTCATATCACCATGGTTTATTTAGCAGCTGTGTAATGGATTTAGTCCTGTTAAGTCATTGTCTTTCTGAGAGGAAAGGGAGAGATACTGTTTGAGTGGTGATGGATGGTTCCAGTTTTTGGCTACACTGTATAAACAGTCCTGCCCAACTTTCCACTGCCAAAGATTTCATACTTTAAGAAATACTGGTAACATTTCCCTGAAGAGATGAGCTCTATCAGAGAGACACCATGGAGGAAAAGTGAGAAGAGTTTCCTGACACAGAATAAAATAACAGAAATAACAGGCTGCACTCAGCACTGTGTGAGTGTCAGTTGATGTGCTCATTATGTCTAGCTGTTGTCAGACAGCAGGTTTTTGTGCTGATTTGGCCAGCTGAAGTTGTGTGGTTTTACACGTGTTCACTGACAGTTTTGTCCTGCCTGTATGGCATGCTAAGGAAGGTAAGAGAAGTGGAAACATGGGTGACCAAAACAGGTACCAATATCCAAAGGTAATGAAGTACAAAGTGCAGAAGAGTACTGAAGTAATAAATGCTTCAGAAATTGCTGGTATGGTATCAGAGAGGCACCTCAGACTTTTGAACTGACAGTTTAGTTACAAAACTGATTAAGCTTCTGGGTGTCCTAGGATTACTCTAAAGTCATGGTTTTCTAGATTATGTTTTATACCTTTTTCGGTCAATCATGCAGCAAATGATGTGATGGGAATCCAGCACAGATGTTATGTCAAGTCAGAGGAAATACACAGCATACTGGATATTTACTCTGAGAGTGCTCTCACTCTGAAGCCCCTTTTCTGTGCTCAGACAGGTACAATTAGTTCTGTATTATTTAGTGGAGCTTTGAGGATGATGTCTTGAACCACTGAGCCTTTAGGCTAGTGTTTTTATGCCAAAATATTTATGTTGTTGAAAGGGAGTAAAATTTGGCCAAAAACCTCATGGAAGGAACAATTTATTAAAATATATGTTGGAATGTGAATTTAACATTGATTCTAACTGGAGAGAAGAGGAAAGAAGGTTAAAATCTTGATTACTTTCTATGTGTTTATCTAATTCAGAGTTCAAAATTATTCAGTGTTGTAATTACAGCTTGGCAAGTTCTCTTCTGCTGTTCACTACATGAAATGAGAAAGGGAGAGAAAGGTGGGAGAAGAGAACCAACCACTTGTTCAATTATACTGGATGCAGCTAGGTGCCAAAACTGCTTGGGGACATGTAACAAGATCTATGTTGCTGTATCAGCCTGACAGCTTTTTAATAGATTCATATTTCAAATCCCATTACTATTAGCATAAGATTTTTAAAATTTAAAATTTTTAAAATTTTAATCTGGCATTTTGGTTTACTTCTTCTCTAATAAGCTATTTACAGAATGCTTCATTAATACTTCTAAGGTAGTGTAAAGAGAATTGGAGGAGAAAGCTGCACCTAGGGAATGGAATAATTTCATATTTACAGTCTTTTGGGGTTTTGTCTTGTTACAAGAATATATTTTGTAAAAATTCATTGGAAGCCACTAGTTTTCTGCTTATAAAATCCTAACCTGTCTTTTGCAGAGAAGATTACCATGAAGATGGATTCTGTCAGCCATACAGAGGAATTGCCTGTGCACGAATCATTGGAAACAGGACCATTTATGTGGACTCCCTCCAGATGCAAGGGGAAATTGAAAACCGCATTACTGGTAAGCTTATACATCTCTGTAGCAGGGCAAAAAAATTAATAAAATTATCAAATTTAGGTAGAAATAATACTATCATCCATTCGTCAATGATTAGAACATCCTTATATCTGACATCAGAAGTGAGCCAGTTTCCCACTTGTGCAGTTAGCAAAATTTGGAGCAAGGAAGATGAATATATGCTGTCACGTGTAGAAGTTTTTTTCATGTCCTTAAGTAAAATGTCAGAACATTGACTTTTTAACTGCTTGCCTAGTGTATATTACTATACATTAATAGTATGCCATTTTCAAAATATATACAAGTGAAGGACATACCAAATGCCTTATGCAAAATGACCCTGAGGATTTCACAACATATTATTCCTTTGAGTCTTCTTATATGTAAAACAAGTATTGCAAGACTGGGTATTCTCTGTCCAAATGACAAGGTATCTTTGAAATTGCAGTAACTTGCTAAATAAAGTTTTAAAAAAATCTGCTGTATAATTGCTGCTGAGATTTTGCTTATACTTTTGTTCATACTTCCTAAGCACAGTTTTTGGTGAAAGGTCTCTGCGCTCAGAGCTGTTGGCTACTTAGGGGAGGCTGTGAGTGGGCAGTGGTGACACCTGCTGCTGACACTAAGAGCTTGCAGCAGGGTTACAGGCAACATTTATAGGAAATTCTCATTCTGGATTTTCACTTCCCTGTGATGCTGATGTGTGAAATATATTCCCTATGTCTCTATGGCCCCTGGTGCTGTTCAGTTCTGGCCATGTTCAGTTCTTGAGATATGACCTGAAAGACTGGAAGGCCAACAATAAAGAGTGCGTGGACCTGACCTATGAATATGTGTGGCTAGCAATGTCTTTGTTGTGCTGTTTAGTATCTGTTTAATAATTAAAAATATAAACCACTTAGATGCCACCACAGAGACCTACCAGTTTTTGTTCCTCCCATCAAAAAACAGGACATGATTGTGAATTGTGCACTCTTCCCTTATGCCACTCTATATTCTGTAATACATTCACAAATATTAGTAAAATGGAGTAGGGACCCTGGCAACTGAGGGCTCAGAGAAGGCAGAGTTACTGAATGCCTTCTTTGCATCGACCTTCACCTATAAGACCAGCCCTCAGGGGTCTCTGACCCAGGAGACCAGAGTAAATGAAGGTCAGTAGGAAGACATTCCCTTGGTCAAGGAGGGTCAGAGAACACCAAAACAAACTTGACATCCACAAGTCCATGGGCCCTGATGGGGTGCATCCATGAGTACTGAGAGAGCTGGCAGACATCACAACTAGGCCTCTCATGATCATCTTTGAGAAGTCATGGAGATCAAGGGAAGTGCCTGAAGACTGGAAGAAAGCAAATATCACTCCAGTCTCCCAAAAGGGCAGAAAGAAAGACCCAGGGAACTATTGGCCAGTCAGCCTCATGTCCCTGGAAAGGTGATGGAGCACCTCTTTCTGGAGGCCATCTCTACCCACACAGAAGACAAGAAAGTGATCAGCAGTAGTTAGCATGGGTTCACTAAAGGTAAATCATGTTTGACCAACCTGATTGCCTTCTACAATGAGATGGATGGATGGAGGGAGGGAGGGAGGGAGGGAGAGCAGTGGATATTGTCTATCTTGACTTCAGCAAGGCTTTTAACACNTGTGATCAATGGTGCAGTGTGCAGTTAGAGGCCTGTCACTAGTGGTGTCCTCCAGGATTCTGTACTGGACCATATGCAGTGCTATGGAAAGGGTCCTGGAGGTCCTGGTGGACAACAAATTGTCCATGAGCCAACAGGGTGTCCTTGTGGTCAAGAAGACCAATGGAATTCTAGGATGTATTAGGAAGAGTACTGCTAGCAGGTCAAGGGAGGTGATCCTGCCCCTCTACTCAGCCCTGGTGAGGCCACATATGGAGTACTGAGTGCAGTTCTGGGCTCCACAGTACAAAAGAGACATGGAGCTCTGCACGTCCAACAGAGAGTCACAAAATTCGTCAAGGGTCCGAAAAATCTCTCTTATGAAGAAAGGCTGAGGGAGCTGGGCCTGTTCAGCCTCAGGAAGAGGCGACTGAGAGGGGACCTTATTAATGTGTATAAATACCTAAAGGGTGGGTGCCAAGAGGATGAAGCCAGGCTCTTTTTGGTGGTGCAACCAATAGAACAAGAGGCAACGGGAAAAAACTGATGCACAGGAAGTTCCACCTGAACATGAGGAAGAACTTTACTGTGCGAGTTCCCGCACACTGGAACAGGTTGCCCATAGATGTTGTGGAGTCTCCCTCACTGGAGATATTCAAGAACAGTCTGGATGCAATCCTGTGCCATGTGCTCTAGGACGACCCTGCTTGGTCAGGGAAGTTGGACCGGATGACCCACTGTGGTCCCTTCCAACCTTACCAATTCTGTGATTCTGTGTTTAGTATGGTGTTTAAAAGAGCCAACAGTGATCACTTCACACCTCCAGGTTTATTTTTTCCCTGTTGGTGTTTGGGACAAACACGTCACAGCTGTCATTTGAGGTCTGATATCATGCTTGCAGGCAGTGCTCCCTACATGACTGATAAATGGTTATATTCTTGTATTAATATTCCTGTATTAAAATAAGCAAGGTTGTAAACAGTACAAAAGGTTGCAGCTGGGGCTGCTTGCTGCATCTGTGGTGTTTAGGAAGAGACAGGAGACTCTGATAGCAAGTGGGAGGAAGAAGTAGATGGTTGAAAGGAGAGAGCTGGACAAGAAGGAAAGAACTGATTTGTAGGTTGTAAATAGACTGCTGAATGATTTGAACTGCTCATTTTGGCTATTTTTATGGTGTGTTTTGGTGGAACGTACAGTCTAGCAAGCCTCACTCACAAATTATGCTTTCCAGCATGGGAATGAACATTCCTACATCTAAAGTTTAATTCATTCCCAGATACCTGATGCACATACACATTTATCTCTTCTTTGCAATGTACAAGAAAACTCAGATAAACAGTACATAGCTGCTGAGAGCTAAAGGGAAGGATTAAGTTCCTAATTCATTATGACATTCATCTTAATGTGATCACTATGCTGAGATTTATTACATTAATTTTTCCCAAAACTGCTGCCTCTTAGGCTTCTCATATCTACTAATAACAGTATGTCCCCAAGTACCTACGGCACACTTCCTTTTGCCTATCAAGACTTGAAAAACATTTATCTTGTTTATTGATCAAAATGCCTAGAGGAGGAAGAATCTAGACAATCCTCATTCAGATTTGACTGAATTAGGAACTTCAAAAATACACGTCAGCATCCTGGCAATCGTATCATGCTTTCACTCTTTATTCTTTTGAGTTAAAGTTAGTCAAATGCCAATAGTTTGCTCAATGCTAGTCACTTGGGTAACTGAGGTCCTACAAGCTCTGTGCAGATGTCAGAGGGACACGGGGATGCTGGGTTTGCTTTCTGCATTTGTCAACTCTCCTTTACAGCAGAAATTACCTGATTTCTCTTCTGCTCAGTAAACCTTTCAGACCCTCAAGAAAAGATGAAATTTGTAAAAGGCAAATGGTAGGAAAATTATGTTGTTTCTCATGCTTTTAATGATTTAGTACTTAAACAGTATTTTTCTTCCTTTTCAGCTGCATTTACCATGATTGGCACTTCCACGCATTTGTCTGATCAGTGCTCACAGTTCGCTATACCATCCTTCTGCCATTTTGTGTTTCCCCTGTGTGACGAGCGCACTCGAACCCCTAAGCCACGGGAGTTGTGCCGGGATGAATGTGAAGTTCTGGAGAATGATCTCTGTAGGGAGGAGTACAACATTGCTAGGTCAAACCCCCTCATCTTGATGCAGCTACAATTGCCTAAGTGTGAGGATCTCCCACGACCTGACACCTTAGAAGCTGTCAACTGCATAAGGATAGGGATCCCTGTGGAGAGACTGAGCCAATGTAAGTTAGGGTGTTTTGTCACTGGGAAAAAGTAGAGTTTGTTGGTTCCTTGGGTTGGGTCTGAGAGATAATATTTTACCAGTCATTCTTTTTGTAAAGAAAGTACTGCTATACTTGCTGCTGCTATTTTTTATCATGTTAATACTGACCATAGCCTTGCATTGTTGTAAGGTATGGTTAGGATAGTGAGGAATTTTAAAGGATTCTGCTTAGTACTGAAAATGGTTATATCAGCCATCCTGGACTATGAAACTGCATTCACACAACCAATTTGACTCAGATTTCTGTGGAGCAGCAGGGCGCTGCAGGCTTCCCTTCCCACACCCCTGATCCCACCTCTGACTCAATCCTTGCCTTTGTGGATGAGTTCCCCCATACAGCTATTTGTGAGTTCTGTTTACATATCAATAAACCTCCGATAGACCGTGACAGTTTCACTGGGAAAATGTTAAGAAATTAAACATATAGTGTTCATTCTTTCTATATGGAAATCCACAAAAATATTAATCCTTTAAATCAAGCATTGAGTGTAATTTGTCTTTTCAATAGGTGAAAACATTGCTTTTGCTTCTGTGAATTTATATTTGCATCCAGGACTAGGCAGTCTGTTCCATTGTCAGTAATTATGTGCTGACAATTTTTCTGCCTACTCTGTTTCCAAGCAATTAATCACCAGCCCCATAAAATGTTCAACAAGGAAGCTCCAAGTGACTAAAGATGTTCAAAGTTCAAAGTGTGATAACATTATTCTGAATATCCATTGTCTGAACCCACAGTTAGGAACAGGAATTGTGGCATATTGGTGGGCATGGAAGAATATCTGTGTGCTAGTAAGGCAGTTATCTGGTGAGAAGCAGAAATAAATGAGAAAACAATGACAGAGACAAATCATCCAAGGAATAGGTATCAAGAAAAAGGAATGAGAATAACACCAACAAAACGTCTAACAAAAGTAATCTGTAATCCTTAGAGTTTGCTTTGCTGGAACAGCTGCAGCATGAGTACCTTGAGAGTTTGAAGGAAGGGCTTTGAGAGAGGTGAATTCCTGAGGGCTGGGGAGAGTCTCAGAAAAATGGAGAAGGTAATGCTGCAAATATACAGAAAAATGCATGATTCAGTTCAGGTGGTACATTTGGGAGACAAGCACTCAAAAAGTATGAAGAGACAATAACAGCAAAACAGAAAGACAATAAATATAAGAGTTCAGCAGATATGGAGGTGATGTACTTAAAGAGAAAGAAAGACTGAATCCTTTCTTTAGAGAAGAAAAAAAGGAAAAATTGGCAAGAGCTGTTAGAAAATGCAGCAATAATTTCACTAGGAAGTTAGCAATGTGAGGAAGACAGGAAGATTATAAGATATAAAAGTGGCAGGGAGTTTACACTGTTAGCATCTGAGGACTTTTCCTGAAGTGATAATATAGTTTAACTTGTTTTGTCCTGTGTTTAAAGGTCCATACCTGCTTCTTAGTATCTACTTCAATTCAGAGTTACCAAATATTGGTGTGTATAGGCCTAGACCTGAGACACTCCAGGGCAGAATCCAGAAATAACTGGGTGTGAGAGTACAGATACTCACAGAAGTAAAATTTCAAAACCCATTTAAATCCCGAAGTATCTAAATTCAAGTAGTTTATGCATACATGGTCTATGCTCTTCAAGCCCTTTGGTCTTGTGGGCCCTTGATTATTCTGTTATTTGCAATGTTTTGTCAAACCCTGTGTTGCAGATCATCAGTGCTATAATGGTTCTGGAGCAGACTACAGAGGGACAGTCAGCGTTACCAAGTCTGGCCACACTTGCCAACTCTGGGACTCCCAGAGTCCCCACAGCCATGATCTGACAAGCACACAGTTTCCAGAGCTAGGTGGAGGACATGCATATTGCAGAAATCCTGGAGGTCAGATGGATGGGCCCTGGTGTTTTACTAAGAATAAAAACGTACGCATGGAACTGTGTGACATACCTTCTTGTAGTATGTATTCTCTTTCTTTTTTCCCCTACTACTGTCCTGAATCCTGTGTAATTTGAATGTTTCATATTTTTACAAGTACAATTTGCTTGAAATAGTTATATTTTCAAATGTATCACTTGCTGTAATGTGGCACCCTTTTTTTGTGTTGTAGGCATTTGTGTAGGCATAGGTGTTCAAGAGACGTCAGAATGTGGCGCTGGGCGATAAGGTTTAGTGGTGATGTAGGTAGGCAGTTGGACTGGATGATTTTGAAGGTCATTTCCAACCTCAGTGATTCTATGATTCATTTAATCTTTTTTGGACATCAGGGCTTCTAACTGAGATATTGTGACACATTTTTATTACATATGGGGTACTTAAACTGAGGTAATAATTAGTAATACTGCTGAAGTTTGTATTCTAACTTGTCAAATACCAGATTTGATGTACTTACCACCTGTATGTGTTTGATTTGCTCACACTACTCAATGATATATTGCTGTTTCTCTATATGGCATCCTAGGATTCTGTGATTCTGTGATTTTGCAAGCAGCAAGGATTTTCAGAGGGAGATGTGGCTCAATGCTTGGTTGGAAGAAAACCTTGTGAAGTGCAGAAAGAAATGTCCAAAACCAGATGATCTTATCAAAGCAATCTTACACCATCTGTTAGTGGCTCTGTGCTGCACAACTGATAGCAAACATAAAACAGCACAGTTCTTGCAGCTGATATTGTCCCACCTACTTCCTTATATTGGTACAGCCTTCACCCTAGAGCTCTTACAGTGGTAACAGTCTTCGGACATGAAAAAGCAACCTAATACTGTGATTCATTAGGAATAAAAGTGTGTTTCCTGCAGCAACAGATGTATCATAGAAGCCATAAAAGTGGTTTTGTTACAGACTACCTGGATATTTAAGAGAGCTCAAAATTGATCTGAAATTTCTTACTTTGGTTTTTTACAGTAACATGATTTGCCATAATAGATTTCTACATGGCATGTAACATGGTGTAAAGATAACACAGGAATGTGGTTGTGATGAAAGCACTAGCTACAAATAACAAAACCAAGGACTGAAGAAAACATCCTAAGCAGTTCCAATTAATATTTTGGACATCACTATGCTTTCCTAGAGTTTTTAAGTATCAAGAAAAAAGCATTTTAGGAAGTTTCCAGAATAGTCTTATTAAGTGTATCGATGGTTTTTTCATGTCTGTCTCACTGTATTATAAAAGCACTTTATTTCTAGTAAGTTCAGAACAAATAATTTATCTGACAGTGAGAAATGAGATTTTATTCTGGACAAAAGTAGTACCAGTGGAGGTAAAAAGTGGGCAAAATGCTGATGGAATGGCTGAAGCTGGGCAAGAAGGTCAGACTGCAATGTTGTTCTGCAGTTTATCACATTGAATTCACTGCTTTATATACTGTGATGAAGACTAATCTTTTTATACCCTGAACAAGATAATGCAATGATACTCTGATCTATGTTCTGCCGTTTCCACAACCAAAAGCCTCAAAAATAAAATGAAATCTACAACATACTGTTACAGTCAACGTATTGAATGTGATACTCTTGGTTTATCTTCATACTGTTAATTGCTATGCCCATTCAAATTTCTTTCAAATATTTAATGGGAAACTATGGAGAGGAGGGAGAGGGTAAAGTGAACATCTCCCTTGTGAGGAGAGGCTGAGGGAGCTGGGGCTCTTTAGCTTGGAGAAAAGGAGACTGAGGGGTGACCTCATCCATGTTTACAAATATGTAAAGGGTGAAGGTCAGGATGATGGAGCCAAGCTTTTTGCAGTAACGTCCAATGATAGGACAAGGGGCAATGGATACAAACTGGAGCACAGGAGGTTCCATGTGAATCTCAGGAAGAACTTTTTCACTGTGCGAGTGACGGAGCACTGGAACAGGCTGCCCAGAGAGGTTGTAGAGTCTCCTTGGCTGGAGACATTCAAACCCCGCCTGGATGCGTTCCTGTGTGATGGACTCTAGGTGACCCTGCTCTGGCAGGGGGGTTGGACTAGATGATCCTTCGAGGTCCCTTCCAACCTGAGAATTCTGTGATTCTGTGTGACTTCCATTTTCAAGCTACAGGAGTTTAGATTTTCTTTAAAATATAGTATTAAGAGTCACCTCATATTTTGTGGGTTTTGGGTTTTTTTGTTTTACTGTCAACTGTACTAAAAATACTTATTGTGAATGATGTACATTTCTGTGCCTGACAGGTCCACGTGACAACAGCAAAATGGGAATCCTCTACATCCTGGTTCCCAGCATAGCCATCCCTCTAGTTATTGCCTGCCTGTTCTTCCTTGTCTGTATGTGCAGAAACAAGCAGAAGGCATCTGCTGCTACACCACAGCGTCGTCAGCTGATGGCAACTCCCAGCCAGGACATGGAAATGCCACTCATTAGTCAACACAAACAGGTGTTTTTTCCAGAATTTGCTTAGGCTACATGTTTCTGAAGTGGTGTGATTTTCAGTATCTTAGGTTGTTGGTGTTTGAATTGAGTCATATTGTAAGGAACCTAATTTTCACACTGTGCTGGTCATCTCCCTCAGTAAAAACCAGGTCTTGCACTCGCTAGCTATATCTAAAAATCCTGGCCTCAGGCAACATCTTTCAGGACAAAGTATTTTATGACATTTACCCTTACCTGTCAAACCTCATTCTGCCTGTTGTCCACTGAACATTACAAATGTTGTTATTTCTGATCCAGTCTTCAGCCTGCAGCTCATTTTCACTGCTGGTAATGATGTGACCCATTTGCTTGTTTAAAGCAGGATGCATGATGTGATTTCTTGTCTAATCTGTCGGCTCAGTCCACTGGTATTCCCAACAAGCAGGTAGCTGAGCCAGGGTGCAACATGTTTCTAAGGCTATGTATCAGAAAGGATGGTGTAACAAAAACTGTTGAGCTTCTGCCTGCAGATCTCAGCTCCTGCATACAATTTTCTGGTTCAACTAACTGATCTCTGCGCTAAGATCCTATTTAGAGCTAGTGTTGAACTTTTAGTCACAGCATTTACAAGATGCGAGCTCTAAAAACAATGGTCAGTTTGCAACAATTGGCAAATCTGTTCAGGAAACTGTGGAATATTTGTGGGATATTACCAATTGTAAGAAATTGCATTGATTTTGTGTGTTAAGGGAATTTAATGGCTGAGTCTAGATGGTGGTGGAAACTGTCTGGTCCAGTCCACAGTCTCTTGGCCACTAAAATCAGAGCTTGTTCCCAAATCACCTGTTGAAGCCTGTTTCCTGTGTGCCTGCTCCCGCCTACTGTGGTGCCCTGTGTGTGTGCCAGCTACATCTGGATCAGCTGGGGACTCCTCCAGCCCATGCTGGTCAGGATGGACCGATTAGATCACCATCACAAATTCCCTCTCTTTCTCTGCCAGCTTCAGCAGAGAGGTTCTGGGGATTTCTCACTCTTGGTTTTGCCACCTTTCACTTTATGTACCATGCTCCTCTTCCACCCTCCTCTTCATCAGAGCTAGTGTGAAGTCTCTCAGCAGAGGTACTGTGTACTGCTACACAGTAGCAGTAGCACAGTAGCAGTAGTCATTCCATAACCCAACGGAGAAGAAAAGGGCGTATCTGCTAATGCAGAACTGAAAGAGGTTTTATTCCTCCTTCTGCTGGAAGGGATGTTTCAGTTCACCTCAAGTCTGCCACCTCCTCAGCCAGTGCCCACAGCTTTTCTGACAGATCTCTAGTGGGCACCTCTGGCTAGATCTGTAGGACAAGTGCAACTGCACTTAACAGACATCATCATTTGTCAGATTTGCTCTGAACTGATTATTCATTCAGCTTGCAGAACATACAGTTGCTCCTTTGTAAAAATTATACTCACCATCTTGCAACATGATTCCATTTACATTTCTGATAATAGTATATCTCATTCCACAGTTAACTGTAAAATCAATATACTGATGTGAACATACAAAGAGCTGAAAAGTCCTTTTGGCTCAGTTTATTTTCCATTTAGAGCACCTAACCACTGGGAACCTTTCTTTAATGAGAGGTTCTGTTGTTTAGAAAACATTGTGATTTTTTACTGACTTACTTTCTTTACTTCATTTCAGGCTAAACTTAAAGAAATCAATCTGTCCACTGTGCGGTTTATGGAGGAGCTAGGAGAGGAGAGATTTGGAAAAGTCTACAAGGGGCATCTCTTTGGTACAACACCAGGTGAACAGACACAAGCTGTTGCTATCAAGACACTTAAAGACAAAGCAGAACTAGCTCTTCGAGAAGAATTCAAACATGAGGCAATGATGAGATCACGATTACAGCACCCGAACATTGTTTGTTTGCTGGGAATTGTGACAAAGGAGCAACCCATAAGCATGATTTTTAGTTATTGTTCCCACAGTGACCTCCATGAATTCTTGGTGATGAGATCTCCTCATTCGGATGTTGGTAGCACTGATGATGACAAGACAGTAAAATCCACTTTGGAACCAGCAGACTTTTTCCACATTATGACTCAGATAGCTGCAGGAATGGAATATCTTTCAAGCCACCATGTTGTCCACAAGGACTTGGCCACTAGAAATATACTGGTGTTTGATAAACTGAATGTGAAAATATCTGATTTAGGCCTTTTCAGGGAAGTTTATGCTGCTGATTACTACAAACTTATGGGGAATTCCCTTCTTCCTATCAGGTGGATGTCCCCTGAAGCTATTATGTATGGCAAGTTTTCTATTGATTCAGATATATGGTCATATGGAGTTGTGCTGTGGGAAGTTTTCAGCTATGGCCTGCAACCTTACTGTGGTTATTCTAACCAGGATGTTATAGAGATGATCAGGAACCGACAGGTTTTGCCATGTCCTGATGACTGCCCCACATGGATATACTCTTTGATGTTGGAGTGTTGGAATGAATTTCCCAACAGAAGACCAAGATTTAAAGATATACACAGCAGACTAAGAACATGGGGAAACCTTTCTAATTACAACAGCTCAGCACAAACTTCTGGTGCAAGCAACACCACGCAAACAAGTTCACTCAGCACAAGCCCAGTTAGCAACGTCAGCAATGCTAGGTACATTGGACCAAAACAGAAAACACCAGCTTTCCCTCAACCGCAGTTCATACAAATGAAAGGGCAGATGAGACCAATGGTCCCACCTCCTCAGCTCTACATTCCGGTAAATGGTTACCAGCCAATGCCTGCCTATGGAGCTTACTTGCCAAATTTTTATCCTGTCCAAATTCCAATGCAAATGGCTCCTCAACAACTGCCTCCCCAGATCATTCCTAAACCAGGCTCCCACCACAGTGGTAGTGGATCCACCAGCACAGGCTATGTAACAACGGCACCTTCCAACGCGTCGGTGGCTGACAGGGCTGGTCTGCTCTCAGAGGGCACAGATGACACGCACAATGGAATGGAAGACATCACCCAGAATCCTGTCCAGGAGGAGGAGGAAGAGGAGGGGTCTGTGCCTGAAACAGAGTTGCTGGGTGATAATGACACACTGCAGATGGACGAAGCAGAAATTCAATCAGAAGCCTAAGGAATTTGGCCTCATTACTAAGAATTTCACATCACTTCCATGCATGGAGACTGTAGATCCTTAAGCTTAATAGCAGTGGTTTAGATATGACTCAAAGAAACAAAACTAAAACCCCTACATCCATATAAAATGCAGCAGTAGCAATATATTTAGTTTATTGATCATTTCTATCATCAGATTTTGCAAATGTGATGGTATACAATTGATGGGTTTAATCTTTTCTACTGTCCTACAGTTCTTGAGGGAAGCTGCTTTTCAGTTATGTACTGTTGCTGTGCAACGTATTGCAGAGTAGCATTGCACATCATGTATATCATGATATGTGAGTGTAATGTTAGTGAATTATGCTTAAACCAATAACACAAAAAGGAGTCCAAATACAGTTGCAGAATTGCTCTGAGCATAAAGAAGTGCCCTGGATGTGATGGACAGTTTAGTTTATAGTATTTATCTCTTTGATATAATGGACATGAGATTGTTGTTTGCTTTTTGAGTCTGAAAAAATAACAAGTTGAGAATACTGCTCTGTGTTTGTATTATGATAATCAGAAAAGAAGGGAAACTGAACATGAAATTGACTGTGCTGAGTCAGACCATGGGTCTGTCCAGCCAGTAGCATGTCTGGAAAGGCCATCGATAATGTCCACCCAAGGAAGTCTGCAAGGGCAATTTCCCCTGTAGAATTTCCCCAGGGTATTTCCCCAGCCTCCAGCAATTTGTGGCTTAGGGACTTCCCAAGCCAGTAGATTTTTTTTCTATTTAATAGCCCTCAATGGAATTTTCTACTATGAATTTATCCAAATAATTTTGAACCCACATAAACTTATAGGATCCACAACATCCTGTGGAATAATATGAGAGGAGAGAGGATGGCTTTCTTTCATCATTCCCACTGAATGACTGTAACAGAAGCTTCCAAATGAGATCGTCTGACTGCAGTTGTGGATGAAAGTATTCCTTCTCTGCTGTGTATTTTCAGCAGCAAGCAGCCTTAATACACTGTTAACCAAAAATGGGGATATTGTAGGGGATATTGTAGGTGTGCACTAACTTAAAAATCCAACTTTAATTGCATATTGGTTATCAAGTATAGAAAAGGACTCCACATATATGTTCCTACATTGTAAAGGTGTTGGGTTTTGTGCGGGGTTATAGACCTACTTGATTTATCACAATTATTGCTGGATTGCATGTGAAACCATGTTTTTTCCTGCCTTTTTACTGAAAATGAATCTTTGAACTTTAAAAGACCAAAATAAGCAAGACTGTGCAAAGTGCTGGTTTTGTGCTTCTATTTGCAGGATGAATCATGTACAGATCTTTAAATGTAATTTATGTTTTACTACATTTTATATACTTTTTTCATTTAAATATTTGGATTTTTGAATGAATGACTTTATAACTTAACCATTTACAATATTCACACGTGGTGCAGTTTTATTGTATTCCTGTTTAATTTTGTTACACATGCAGACAGGTCCATACATTTCATGACCCTTTCTTTAATATAAACAGTACGCATTCTCATTGTAGCATTGTAGCCAACACACATTATAGCTATAAGTTGTACATCCAACATTGAGTGTTCAATAAAGTGATGCAAAAAGTACGATTAAGTATGTTACCTTTATAATTCCTACAGCTGCTGTTTTGTTATGGTACTTTGTGAAAATAGAAATGACCACAGTTCCTTAGGTTACAAGTTTCATACCTAAACTGTGACTTGCAATTTTATTACATTGGGATTCACTTGTAAGTCATGTATCATTGTGATCTACACCCTGTGTTCTTGGTATGGCAGCATTACTTATTTCCAGCATTTCACCTGGATTTGGAAATTCACTGGTAGGAATGAAATATGAAAGTTTTATTACTTGTGTTTATATAATGCAGCTTTGGGTGCTATTACTAAATAAAGGATAAATAAATAAATTTTAAAAATACAATGTTTATTTACTTTAAGTTCTTTGTTTCTTCTAGTTTTCGTGTTCTCAGATTAATGAGCCTCATTAATCAACTACATTGGTTTCCTTTGCTAACATACTGCCTGAAAAATGGAGACTAAGTAATCCAGTCACACCACAGATGCATCAGTAAGAGCAGAGATACAATAAACCAATGAGTGGTAGTCAAGAGAAGTTTCTATACAGCACCATCTGAAGTTCAACCCATTACAACTGACCATTACAACTTCAGGTGTTTTGGGTGCAGTTTTGGAGACTCATGTTTCCCTTATTCAAGCCTGTAAATCACTGTAGTCAGAAAAAAATAGGACAGACTCCTCTACTGACTTTTCCATCATCATTAAGATGTGGATGCAGTCTCAAAGTGATGATAGAGGAGGTATACAGACTTCTCTAGGCCACCCTTGGTGATATGCACAGTATTACAAAGGGTTTTTTTCCCCTCTGTTGATGTGGACACATTTCACTGAGCTGCCATGATTGGAGCCATGATGCCCTGCTAACACCTTGTCTGTGACTCAGGTGAGCACCTCTGCACAAGTGGTTACCACTACCAACAGGTTAGTGGAAACTGTAAGTTCTGGATTTGCAGTAATTTGTTGATCTGCAACTCCCCAAACTACTTCCCCCTTGACGTCTGCTGCAAAGACCCAGCCAGAGTGAGGATCTGCCTTTCCTCCTCAGGATTTGGAAGAAAGACAAAGGAAGAGCAGTGAAAGGATATGATGGTCAGTGGATACGACAAGGTGCTAAAGTGGGAATAGGGGAGGGGAAGGTTGGGCCTGGGGCTCAGCAAAGCCAGCACAATGCTGCTCACTAGGGCATGTAAAATTACTTCTTCCTGCCAGAGGTAGCAAAGCTGGAGTTTGCCCTGATGGCAGAACAACTATTGTAGGTAATGAATATATATCTGGATGGCCAGGGGATGGCAAGGCATTTTTGAGAAGGCTGTGGGATGTTTCAAACTTTTCCTCATGCCTCTTGCTAGTTCTCCTCTCTTCTCCAGCCAATATGTTCTTCCTAAGAAGACAAGGACAATTGGGGAAAATGGATAGAGCATTGTAGTGTCCACAGCAGCCCACTGATAAAGCAGGCGGCAGTGGTTGACAGATGCTGCCTCTTCCCCAGCTCCAGTGGTATATAACACTGGACTTGGTGCATGCCCTCCCCTGCCCATCCCAAATGGTTTAGCTATCCCCACTCAAGTCCAGCTCTTTGATATGGTGCAGGTGCCTCATCTTGGCTCAGACTGTTGTGAAGAAAAATCAGTTGGAGAAAGAGGTAGAAGGAGACCTCATGGCATCAGACCCTTCTCTTATGTGCAGCCTGTGTCTTGCAGAGCACAAAAATGCTCCTGAGATTCACCTCAGGGCAGGGCAAAGCACACTTGTGCTGAACAAGTCTATGGAAAGGCTGGAGATCAGCCCAGCACCAGCAAGCCTGAAGGTCTGCACTGCCTGTATTCATGAGTCCTGGTGAGGAAGAGGCAAGGAGGGAGAAGATGAAACATAAGGCAGGAGGGCTTTGGGTGTAGCATGGTCACAAGTGCAAAGGCAGAGTTTGGACCCATGACAGAACTTTCTTAGAGCTCATGTGACCCAGAGCATAAAGAACCCGAGGTCTATAGGATCCAACAGTGCCTTGATCAACCAGACATCTGCCCATACCTGAAAAGAAGTGTGGGTTCCTGTTTCTGAAAGTATATGGTGTAGGTGGGGAATGGATTTGCAGCCACAGGGCAGAGAATATTGGGAATGGTTTGTAGTCTGAGTGGGGAAACTAAGTGGCTGTAGATGTGCATACCTCCTCCACCATTCTCGTGCAGCCTGCCAAGAACACCAGTTTGAATCCCATCCGATATTGTCCAAGATATGGTTTATTGCAGCATGTTTTCATCTGTTTTACCCACTGGGACTATAGGAAAGACAAAACTGTGAACAGCTGTGTAAGAACAGAGGATTCACCCAAAATGCAAACTGATATGTACAAATAGGTCTTATTATTGCAAGCTTTCATAAGCAGCTTAACTCCTTTACGTTCATCTGAATGTCACTACTCTCAGTTTCATCTAGTGACTTCCCTAAAGCCTGATCCAGAAGGACGTGTTCTGTGTGGAGATATGAATCCTTTGCTTGATGTACCTGCCATGGCTACAAACATCACAGTAAGTCAAAGAGAAATTACTTCACAGTAACAGTACTTCAAACTTTCATTAGAGATATGAATATGAATTTTTTTCCCACTCTTATCTAAGAAGTTGATTAGATGTCACTTGCTTCTGTGATCAGAAAAATCACCTCTCTTTGTCTGTGTGGGAATGAAGGGAAGAGGTCTGATGCTTTCTGGGAGGGAGCTCGGGGACATTTGTTGAGTTGGAGCACTCTGAAAAAATGTTAGACCTTGATGTGTTTACCAAAACAAATGTAAGAATGAAACATCCAGCTACAAGCACAGCTGTATCTTCAGATAAAGGCCTGCTTTACATTTTTTTTCAAGCTGTAGTTTGACCCTGCTTAGAGAGTAACTGTTTCTAACAGGCAAACTTGATTGTAACCTGTTTCAGTTACTCAAAATATGAAGAAAAATACACTAGCAAAGCCATCCACACTTCCATTTGAGGAAAGGGATTAAATTCATATTGTATAGAATAATGTATGTTTCTGTTCTATAAATAAATCCACTAAATGTTAGTGGAATGGCAGGAATCAAGTTTTGGAGATTTTTTTAGACACTGTGAAAGGGGTATTAGAAGAGTAGTGGTACACAGAATGAATAATGACATGTCTCAGTGATGAGGTTTAGTTCCATCTTACTAAAAAACTGAATTTTGTTCTCATTTTTTCAAAAGTGACCTAGTGTAATCTTTCAGTTTTGCCCAGCTTGCAAGATTTATAGAACAAATTGTTGGCTCCTTCAATCAGCAATATGATCTGAACAATCTAGGGACTGTCAAGCAATACTAACTGTGCTCAGTTGGCAAGATAAAACAAGTCTATTATATCCTGGTGAGGCAGACCTTTCTCTAGACTTAATTGTACCGTATCTACTGTGATAAAGTGTAGGAGAGTTGGTTTGGCAGGGTTTCCTTTCAGAAAAATGCTGTAAAATTGCACCTAATATTCCTGTCTTGCCGTATATTTGATGTTGAAGAGTTGTAGTGTCTGGACCTCAAGTAGATGATGAGCCTTACATGTGCATATTTGTACTTATCCCTGGTTTTGGAAGAAAAAAAATCCTAGAATATAAAGAAATAGCTCTGTGTTCAGGGTTAAATAAAATGTGTCTGTGTGCACACACATACACATGTGTGTACACACATACACATGTACATACACAAATGTATACGTACAAACACCACATGAAACAGCAAGGGGCAACACATATTCAGATAGTTGCAATTCATTTGGGGGTGGTTTTCCCTTTGTACTTTCTGTGATATGCAGATGCTTCAGGGCTGGTGAGGTCTTTTGCAGCTCTGAATCCAAACGCAATTCCTCCTAGTGTAAAGTCCTTCCCTGGCACTGCTTCCAGTCAATCAGAGTACTGGAGGCTCTGCTAGAAGAAGACTCATGGGGTGACCCTGGAACAAGGAATCTCCTACAAGGAAACACCCATGGGGCACTGGCCCTGTGTAGGATTTGCAGAGAGGTTTGCCACTGTCACAGTTATGCTCCCTTTTGTCTCCCTGACACTCATGTTGAGGGTTTCAGTTCTCTCCTCAAACTGGGCCCCATTCAGTTGTTTTAAATAAAAATACATAGCTCTAAATCTTAGCTGAATACTGCCAGATTGCACAAGCACAGGGAAGTAATATAACTGAGGTTATGGAAGCAGCTGGAAATAGTATGGGGTTCATAGGGCTGTAAATCTCCAGGAGAGTCAGAATTTAAAATAATACTATACTGAGGGAATTCAGAATCCAATGTAGCTATTTCTCATTTTTATTGATCTGAAAGAGGAACTTTATCTCAATTACAGTGTACCTGATGGTCTAACTGTCCTTTTCAAGACCTGTGTCTAAAACTGGAAATAACCCATCTGTCTGTTCAGTAGGTTCTTTTGTTAACTCTAAAAGTGGTGGATTTAGAGGGAAAAAAATAGATCAAAATTACTGCATTAATTTAATTGAATGTTTGTTTCTATACACAAAATAATAAATAATCATAGTGGATATTTGCAGAAAGTGCTTTTGTTGTCACATATTTTATATTTGTTACTGAAGAAGGTATTTTTTGTAGAAGCCACCCTTCACATAGAACTTTTGCATATTTCTTTTCAAACAACTACAGGAGTCACTGGAAGTGTTGGGAGCTACTGTAATTTTGATTCATAACAATCTATTTTAACAATTTTATGAAGAAATCCAAGTGTAATTCTAAGTTTGCTTTAGAGGGAACTATTTGACATATACCACCGCTGACAAATTGAAAGAAATCCTTTTAGAACCACGAAAGATGCTGTAATTAACAGATGGAATAATGGTTAGGAAAATAGGTGGCAAACTAAAGAAGTAATTGACCACATAGGGACTGTCTCTAAATCATTTAAAATCAGAAGCATTTCAGGCATGTAGCATTAATTTAATGCTGATTATTCTCAAATGTAGTCAGAGGTTTTACAGCTATGGTAAAGACCTTTGTCTTGCTCTGTTGTTAATTGTATGATTATGCTTTTTTCATAACTTAATGTGGTTTACCACATAATTACTTTCATATCAGATTTAAGTTAAATATATACCTGAGATGTAACCTGAAATTTTGGAATAAATATCTTGTAAAAGAGCTAATAGCCATGTGCTTTTCATACCAAGGAGGGGATGCTGTGTTACAGTTTTTCCCACTGTCTTGTTTTCACACCAAACTCGTGTCTTCTCAGTATATCTTTCAGTTCCCAGCTCAGTTAGGTGATCATTTTTGTACAAATTACTGAGGAAGCATTTCAAATTGTACACTGTCAACACCGAGACAACTGGAAATAAAGAATTTGTTTCTTTATGAAGCAAAGGTATTTCATGCTGTCTTTGCTTCCTCTGTTCCTTGTTCCTTTAATATATTCCTCATCCTTGCCCTTCATTAGGTATTTCTCAGAGGACAACCACAGCATTCACTAATGCATTTCCTCTACTTGAAATACTGTTCTCCAAAGGCAGAATAAAAAATCCAGTGTATGTATTTATAAAGAGATATGTTTATGAATGAACTGAAAAGCACGCAGTGGTAAAAGTGTGAGAATTTTGTTGTTCACTAGCTTGCAAACCCCAACATTCCCAAACAAAGGGTGTATGGAAGGGTGTCTGTGATTTTCAGTGCAAGTCTGCTGCTGACTTAGCTGTGGCCTGCACTTTTGCATCCTATAAAAAATAAGTACTGGCTTTTCAACAATATTTTGCAATGTCTTTGCCTACAATTAATACAATTTGCAATTTCTTTTCCCATTGTGTTATCCAGGGAGCTGATGTAAGCAGCTGATCTCTGTTAAGGCTGCTTTTGTGTGAAGAGCTACACTGCATTAAAAGAAGCTAGTCCACCCAAACCAATGCAGAATTCACTTCTGAAACAGGTGGGTCCTCTTTACCTGCCTCAAACTCAAGATGGTCATTTTGGCTGACTCCACGTTGGAGTTGTTAAACCACTGGCTTAGCACTGGAGGAGGTCCGGGGATTTGGATTCTCTATCAGGCATGAGCCTCTTGCTGAAAGCTGGTGCTGACCTACAGAAGGTAGTAGTCTTCTAAATTGCCCTAAGTAGACTTAAAACCCCAGGCCTAGTTAGCCTGAGCATTGCTCCAAACCATGTTTGTCTGTGGAGTGGAATTAACTCTGCCCACCTCTGTCACTAGCACCATGTGGGACCCCACATAAGTTATTCAAGTTTCTGTTGTTGTTTTACTTGTAAATAACAAAATTGCTAGTGCTTCATACAGGTATTGTGAGAGCAAGCTCACAAGATACAAGGGAATTGGTACTGCAGACAAACTTAGCAGCCTGATGATAGATTACACTTCACGCTGGATATGGCATGAAGGCATTACAAAAAGGTATCTTCTGGTCCCCAGAAGATTATTGTATTAACTGGCTGTGGGGCTCTTGGGCTTGGTGCAGGCTATCTGACCATAGATGTACTGTGTGCAGACGTAGCACTTCTGTGGGGGACATTGGTCTTAAATGAGTACGTGCATCTCATAGTCACAAATCTTGAAGCCTGAACCAAAGCCCATTGAAGTAATTCAAAACACCTCTGTGTTTTTACATAGTTTCAGTGAAACTTTTCCCTTGTTCTTTCAGCTGCATTTCTGTGTTTCAGAAGTAATTAAAGACACGCACATACCTACTTCATTTGATAGGCAAAATGCCTAGAAATCTCCACCTAGAAATCACAGGTCAGAACTACAGTTATGATTGAGACACATCTTGGTAACATCTTCTAGTGATTCCAGCAAAAAAATAAAATGTTGTTAAAGAGACTCTTGCAATCTGCTTATGTGACCAAGAGTCTGTGCTGCCACCTATGGCACGATTAACAGGGAAGTCCAAGAAAGCATGGCCATTACCTTTAATGAGATATAGTTTCTTCACTGGCAGCAATATTCAGTAATACTCAAAATTAATGGCAAAAAGTATTTTTTTAAACACAACTCTCAGGACATTTTACTTTTCTCATTACAGCTCTCATTTTTGAGGTCTTTGTTCAGCATTAGTTACAATAACCCCAAGAATTGTATTTGTACCTTATGTTAACCACATAACTACAAGTCTTAGCAGATCTGGGCTTATACAGAAGAGAGTATCAAAGAGTAAATGTCAAATATTAAAAAGAATCTCTTTCTTTCGTATCTTTTTTCTTGTAAAGTGAGACCTAAACTTGGATTTGGTGTTGCACTAAGGTTTACTCATCAAATAGAAAACACTACTCTCTTTCAAGAGTCTTCTATCACATTTTAGTGTTATTTTATTTCTCATATGCCAACTGTTTTCCTGTTTAACATAAACTGAAAATCTCACTTCTGGTAGCTAACAAGACTTTTTTATAACCTTTTTATCTGTAGGCCTGAAATATAAGTTGTCTTAACAATTGTGGGACCTTAGAAAAGATGTATTTTGAAGCACTGCTGTTCAAATCCTCTTTCTTTTTTGTATGGTAAGTGAAAGTCAAGACAAAGAGATCAAGAGCAAGCCAGTTTTACAGTGATCTTTAAATTTGATTTTAACTGCTAGCTGGAACTTGAATTGCACTAAAATGAATTAGCCTAGTTTCTTTCTATTGTGTTCTATACTAAAGGAAATTCAGCTTTCAAAAGTGGAAGGTCAACCAGAAATGCCAAACTTGTGACTCACTCCAAAGAACTGGCAACATAGCATCTTTTCCTGAGCTCAGCAAAACCAAGGCAGGTATGGCAAAGCTTATCAACATGGTTCATTCCTGCTTTTCACTTGCTCATTCAAATAGGGCTGGGATGTCCTTTTGGGGATGTGGCCATGACATAAGCAAAACAATGTAATAGAAAAGAAAAATATTATTGAGGTTGGTTCTTAAATGAACTGGATGAATTTGTACCTTTTAACAAATACCAATGAAGAAAGCTACATGGGAAAGAGAGGTTATGATATATAAAAACAAAAGACCAAGTTTGTAATTTACAATTTCCCTCATTTATGAAAATTTATAATGCCAGGTTAAATATCACCGTGATTCCCAAAACACAAGAAATTCGTTGCCAGTAGCTAGCTGGATTCCATCCCTGAAACTGCAGGACTTACTGCTGACTCTCTTTTTCTTGAATCTTTTCCTGGGCCATTGCTTTATTTTAAAATTAAATTTAAAAAGCATTATTTTTAAAATCCCTTTTAAAAAGTGTTGTAAGTGCACCTTTTACCAAAACAGCATTGTATTTGATTGAATTATGTGAGAGGGAGGTTTAGTCTGTTTAATACAGTCCTAAAACATTGGGAAATATTGGCCAGTTTTGCAAGTATGTATTTGTTCAACAGTCTGTTCAGCCTCTGTGAGAATACAAAGGTATGAACACACATGTGTGTACAGCAGGAATCTAAACAAATGAGAATGTAAAGTATGTGCAATTCACTTCAAGGTCAAGTTTAAAATTATTCTGGATTTAGTGGAATTTCTGTGAGAAACTTAAAGAATCAGGTCTAGTGAACAATGCAAACTGTGTACTTTCTTAAGAAATATCACACCTTAATTACTTTGACATGACATTGCAATGTTTAACAGAAATACAAAATCTTGACCTGCAACACAGTATTAGCAGAAAAATCACTCAAGGAGAGATACTAGGTGAAAGTATGCACACAAGAACACACATTTATATCAATGCCTTGAAAAACTACAAGTGAAAACAAAGCAACTGAATGAATGTGGAAGTTACACCTTTACCAAATTGCTACATTAAGAATTAGTATAATACACTCGGGGTATCAAACCCTCACAAAGAATGTGTAAATTTATTTTTATAAAAAATCAGTTAATCTAAAACCTGCACTAGATTTGCACAAAATACCTTCTGAGACTCCAAAAAGTGTCTTCTCCCTACACTGTTTTGTATCCCTGTTTTCAGGGGCTGGCCAGAAGCAGCACTGCTGGAGCAATGGAAGGAGATTTGCAGGGCTGCGCTTTTGTCCTGGAGGGAGGAAGCACTAACAAACCCATCTGAACACCTGTTTTCACTATCTTGCTGACAGTGCAGATCCCTGACAAGATGAAGATGAGTGTCTTATTGTTGGTGCTTTTTCTGGAGAGCTGCAGGTGAAATCTCATCAGCCTTCAAGATGGGGGCTGTCCTTCCAATCTTCCATGGTGTCTCATTGTGGTCCTGGGCAGATGTTAGCATCCACTACCACCTTCCCTAGAGGCAGACAGAGTTGCCACAGTGGCCTTGATGTGTTCAGTGCCCTAAGACAGGCCTCAAGTATCAACCTCTTGGTAGAAGCAAAGAAAGACCCTAAAGATGCAGGCCAGCAGGGAAGGGACCAGTTTGGCCACAGGAGACTCAGCTGGGATGTGGGCTCGGTCTTGTCCACAGACTCCCTGACCCTCAGACTCACACTGCATTGTTGCCTCTTTTCAATATATGGTGCCATGGGGCAGGGCAAAATCCTGCTCTTAACCCAATCTCTCCCTTGCTTAGGCACACTTTGTCAGCTCTGAATTCCAGACTGGAGGTGGACCTCTTCCAAAGTGGCAAGATCCCAACTCTTGATCCCTATCACCCCCCAAAGCCCGTCATGTGTTAGCATGCTTAAAAATGCATGGACAGAATAGGTATATTAATTCCCACTTATTAAAAGAGATTATTTCAAATATGTATGCTGATTTCCAAGCAAAGCCACAAAGAAAAAAAAGAGGTTTTCATGAATATTATTTTGGCAAATATTTTTTCCAAGGGCATAGACTAGCAAACAAAATGATTACAAGTACAAGTATGTACCATGAATACTTTTTGGTATGCACAGAACAATTTAAGTTGTTATAATGTCACACTGCCATGTTGAAAAAAAAAAAAAAAGAAAAAGAAAAAAAATCACAGGTTTCTAAAGCTATTCAGAAAAGAAAACAATGTTCACTCTATTTTATAGAAGTAATTACAAAAAAAAATTAAACCCTGTTTTAATAACACCATGATAACAAGTTGGGGATTGTTTATCTAAAAGGATAAGATAAAAGTTTCTTGTGGCCTTAGTCCAAAACCCCTTTGAAGATGCAGAGTTTTTCCCAGTGTTGTTATATGTCTGCAATAGGTAGATTTTTGGAAGTGTACATGCAATAAGATAGCATTGAATAACTGTAAAAAAAATGAAAGTGTGATTATAGAAATCACAAATCACAGAAGGACTTCCAAGAAATACACTAGCTCTTTTCACAAGTGTGAGATGGGTCAGGAGAGACACATAATGAAATGTTTCATTGTTGTAATTTTGAAATTCAGTTTGCATATGTGCTTTCATATTATTGAGATCATATAAACTTGTGCTATACTGTGTTCAATAGCAGGATAAAACCACTAATATAATTGTGCACCAGCATGCCTTGGTTTTCCAGTAAAACCTCAATACATTTTCTAATAGGCCAAATGTTGATCATTTTTCTCAAAAGCATGAGTCTGTTACCAGTAATCCTGAAACTAGGCACCATTGTCAAAAGAAAATAAAAATATGTGTTTATATGTGGTCAATTAATGTCATAGTCTTATAAAAAATGCCACTCAAAACCTCTCGGGTTTAATAAAATCAAGGACACTGAATGAGGGAGATGCTTTTTGGAATATCCCAGATAGGTGTGGTAGTCAGGCAGATTCGCCTGTATGTTTCATTTTGCACTTTCCCAAAGATTTTTATTTATTTGCTTAAAGTGTTGTATGAGCACAGCACTGCCAATAGCAGAATATTAAAATATGTTACCCGTGGTGGCACTGTAGCTATGGCTTTATTTGTAATCCTTTGTTATGCAACAAAATATCTTGTGCTGACAACCTTATGGAAAACTAGGTAATTACGTTGATCATTTACTGCCTAGTTCAATTCCTGTAAAATGAAGCCCTGTACTTGGGTAAAACATTCATTTGAGTAGTAATTTTGATTTACCAAGACACCAGTCTTTCAACTTCTACCTTTGCATCTAGGCTCTCATGCTAGTGACAATACTCCTGTTATTGCAGATGGCATGTTAGTATATATTCACCTGCGTTCCTACTCCAATAAATTTCATTTGTAGATATGAACACATTTTGTAATCCACATATAATCCATTACGTTTGATAAATCTGCAGTTTTTCTTGTATCTCCAGTAGATTTACTCATAAGGCATTGTTTTTACCATTTACTTCTGTTTAACTAAAGAATTTGTGTTTCTGCATCTTGATGATATATTTTTTCTTTAGTGACTGTGGAATCTGAGAAAATTCCTAGACAGCCCTATACAAATGACCCACAAAAGATATTGGTAAATCTTGTGCACCCTGGGGGAGTGATCAGACTCCCTCATCTAGCATAGGATTCTTTCTCAGCAGAGGCGTTTGTGAAGGTAAGGATTTCTGCTCTGGCTAGCAAGATAAAACTGGTAATACTCCTTGGCTTCTTTTGCTGGTAACAGTCCTTTGTTTCAAGGAGCCACATTGTCCAAAGGGTGACCTTTTTCCTCATTACCTGTGAAAAGTTGACACCCTCGTCTATGCTAATGAAGATTTTGGTGTACATGCTATACATATATGACTCTAGCACTCATCTCTCCACCCAAATTATACTGCATGTCACCCGGGGGTGGGAACCTTGTAGCTTTGGGGATGAAAGACAGGAAAAAGGATCATTGGGGTACATGCACAGACATTCAATCAGACATACACACCATGAGAACAGGAGGGAAAAGGAGAAGAACCAGAAAGCTGACGGGTTGTGCTCTCTTCCTCCACCCCAGGCAGGGACGCCTCTCTGGGTAAACATTTGTGCCTTTCACCTTGGAATGGAAGTGTCCCAGGGTTGTATTATTTATTATTGTTGCTAGCAATATTATTAGTAGTGTTTGTTGCAGGCAGTGCACTTATCAACGGCAATCCCGAATTTGTTATATCTGTTGCCTTAATAAACTTAGTGCATCTGTCACGACAGTGACACAGGAGAATTTTGTTAAGCAGTTTCAGTACAGATGGCAGGTATAACTAGAAGACAATGAAAACATAATCCAAAGGAGTATACAGAGAAAAAACCAGTTATATGCCTATGCAGCTTATATATATGGGTTTTATTATTTATAAATTGTAATGCAGTTACAGCATTGTCGGATTCACTTGTACATCTTGGTTTAGATCTGCCATGTTGCTGAAATACTGTGGAATAAGTGGAATATGCTGCTCCTTCTTATATATTTACATCCATTTTAGTTTTAGAAAAGGTCACTCATAACTCCATCTTACTGAACTACGTTTACATCAGAGACAAGTGAGCAATGTTCCATTTTTCAAACATAATAATTAAATACCACATAATGACCTCAGTGGCACTTAACTGTTACACAGAAACATTCCCCTTCAGGATTAACACAGACAGAAACAGTAAAGGTGTAGTGGTCTTTAACTTCCAGAGATTCATGCTTTAATAAGTACCCGTGTTTATATATTACACCACACCAATCTTTCAAATAGGTAGATATTGACTCATTACCCTTTACTACAAGTATTTTTTATGCCTAGATTCACAAAGCTTTTATTTTTCCTATTTTCCATGACTGGGTCTTGCATTTAAATGAGATAATTCTCTAGGGAAGGACAAATGTAGGAACTTTACAAATTTTCTTTTCTTTTAGGCTCCAATATGTTAGTGTTTTCCTTCCCTCCTCCCGCTTTCCTTTGAAAAAGCAAGTAAATATTTATTTCGGAGCAAAACAAAGGCAGTCACTTTCTTTTTTCTGGTGTGTAGGGTCAGGGGTGGCTATGTTGTCTTTTTTTGTTTTTTTTGGTCTGGGATCATAAAATACTCATTTTGTAGACCTTTGCCTTGTCCAGTAAAAGTAAGCCAGCTAAGAAAAACAAATTATTTAAGAATGTACTGTTTGGAATCTGTATGTTACTATTTTGTGGTCTCAGCTGTTGACCACGAAATCTCTGCTCATGTATAGAAAAATAAGTGTGTAGAAGAATAAACTCCCTTCTTCCCTAAACCTTTTTACAATGCGGATAAATTAGGGAGTCCACTCCAACCGAGAAAGCTCATTGATTTTGATATAGAAAGTCTTTGTCAATAATTTTAAGACTCCTCTGAAATTTCAAAAACCTGATGGATGAAGATTTTAAACTCTTTGCTAAAATCTTATTGAAGTCTAACAATTAGCTTGCATGTTAAATTAAAATCTAGTTAGTATGTCTCTAGGTCATTTTTATTTTGCATTCGCTTTTCTGTTTGTTCAGCAGATGTGCAGAAAGTATCATCCCCTTCCACATGGCTAACCATAACAAACATTTTTATTAATAAAACACTGACTTTCTATGTAAAAAATGGTCTAATAATATATTTGCAAATACAGTTTTAAATCTGCATATTGTATGTCTGTTTATAGTAATTTTGAAGGGATGAGCCATATCTAAAATTTGTGTCAGTACTTTGTCTCTGTACCTTGTTTTGAAATAATTTAAAATTGTGTTTGAATGCCAGTCTAAAAAGTTATTTTTTCTTAATTTGTAGTTTTCTGTTTCAGTAGAAATATTCTGCATGGTTGCCTGAGCTGAATAGATTGGATATTCAACCTACTACCTCTGGTTACTGTCGTTACACTGAAGGCTTGCAAATATCCATATGTTTATAGAAAACTAGCAGTTTCCATGTTAGTTCAGAGATAGTTTGTTTCTTTTCCTTTTTCATTCCAAAGGATTGGATTTTGCCAAGAGACAAAACTAGGGTTACAAAATACAGCATCCAACATGTGCTTCCTATTTTATCTGACAGTGTATCTTTTAATTTTGTACTTTTTTTCTCAAGAAGTGTACCATTTGGAAGTAAGTTTAATATTTATGTTTTGTGTGTTTGATGTTCTTTTTAATATGAAGATTTTTATGTAGAATATTTTATGTAGACGATTTTATGTAGACAGTGTAACACAAAGTTTCTGCTTGTTTTCTTTCCTGCATTATTGACTTTCCATATTTTTAAATGTAATTAGTGAAAGTTCATCTGTGGTGTAAGACTGTAGGTCACTGCTCAGATTTGTAACCCTCTTTTAAATTTTGGAATGACATGAAGCTGAAAGTAATGCAGAAGTGTAAAATTTCGCAGAGCTTACAAATTTGTATGATCTTACTAAGTATAATCTTGGGTTTTATGTAACTCTGGTATAGGAGTTCACACAAAAAATTTCAGCACTCATCTAGTGTTTTCTCACTCTAATTAATTCTGAAATGCATTTTCTGTTTAAATGAAACATTGAGAATCCTGATTTGGTGCATTAATTTCTTCCAGTGCATACTTTTGAGTGTCATGTAAAGATGATGATCTATAATAAGGTTAATTTAATGTGATTCATTTCTTAGTAGTCTCAGAGCACTTTATAGCTGGAGAATTATACTCCAAATTAATTTAAAAATTAAACAGTAAAGTAGTGACAATCATTTGCTGTTCATCAATTGTAGAAAGCTATCATCTAAGAAATCATTTATAACTGAGAAAGAATCACCAGAACACTTTGTAGAATTGCATTACTCTCCTCTCATTGCATAGAGTTACATTGACAATAAACTCTAACATTGGAAGCTGGCACCATTTCCACTGCAACAGATAAGGGCCTTGAGACCAACATCATATCCATGGGGGCCTAGGTGGTCATATCCTCTGCTTTAGGCACACAGCTTAGATACAAAGGACCAAATTGTGTTGTGGTTCCTTGTAGGAACCCACAGGCTGCCCAGAGAGGTTGTGGAGTCTCCTTCACTGGAGACATTCAAAACCCGCCTGGATGTGTTCCTGTGTGATGGACTCTAGGTGACCCTGCTCTGGCAGGGGGGTTGGACTAGATGATCCTTCGAGGTCCCTTCCAACCCTAGAATTCTGTGATTCTGTGATTCTGTAGAAGGACTAGAGAAACTAAAGTCACCTCCATGACCTCTCAGAGGTGAGAGATGCCACTTTGCACATCACCACTGCTTTATGTACAAGTAGATCAAACAGGAGAAACAAAGCATGTCAAGAAGTAGTGCAGGAACATATTGAAAAGAAAATGCCTGACAGCAAGTAAGAGGGTAGAGTAGAAAAATTAAGCATTAGCTATACTGTGAAATGTGAATGTGGAAAAATGGCAGATTTTCCAATAGTAAAATTATGTTCTTAGGACGTTCCACTCCTGTTAACCTCACAGAGCCAACAGAGCTGGGAGGGCATGATCTAACTCTCCTCCAAATTATCAACAAGATAGTTTGGTAATTTGCATTTAGGTCTGTATGATTGTTCCCTCTGATGACATCGGAGTTGCATTACTAATGACATAATCTGAAAATGGTGGGTATGTTTGCATGTTATTAACAATATAATTTGTCTTGAGGAATTGTTATTACTGCTGACTATGTACTTCAGTTCATTGAATATGGGTCCATTAACACAGTTACCAAATTGTACTATGACTCAAGCTGACCTCAGAAATCTTTATTGACTTCTCTATGACAAGGGTACTTAGACTTCATTTTTAATGGGTTGCAGGAGCTGTGGCATTGGCAGGTCTCACATGTAATATCTAGCAGAAATCTGAAACCCCAAACCTAGAGGCAGGAAACTGTAGCAGTGCTTTACCCTTCAAAGACAACCTAGAAAACAAGCTTCAACAGGACTTTGAAGTCTCAAAAAACAAAAATAAAATTTCCTTTGACTTGACATTTTTTGTTCAAATCTTGTGATTTTCAGTGGTTAGTATTTTTGCTTGCTTAAGGCCGGGAACACAAGAAGCTCCAGATGTCCAATTGTCTTACACAGTCTATACGCTACCCAAGTCCACAAGGTAGAAAGAGCAAATCTGGGGTCTGGAAGTGATGCTGAAGTAGAAGAGGTGTCATAGGGATCCTCAACCTGGATAGATTTGGGAACCAGGTCTAATGCAAGGCAGGAAAGTTACTTGAGGAGGTATCAGGTATAAAATTTTAACATCAGTTTATGCTGTTTTAGTTCAATATTGAGTGGAAGATTTTGACCAGAAAACAATATTATTCAGCAGATAAACAGAAGCAGCAAAAAACAAGCAGGAAAGTGCACTTTGAAAGTGCACATATGAATTCTTGTTACAAAAGAAAATATATTACATGTTCCGAAAGGAAAAGAGCATAGTAATTTGTACTTTGTCAGCACTTTAATTTTGTAGTCTTGTTAATTTGGATGTCACTGAAATGTGACTTCTGTTCTGCTCCTATTAAAAATCCATCAACAATAGCCACCTGCAATGTGTCTGATTTTGGTAATGACATGAAAGATGGTACTGGAGCAAATCTTTCCATAGGCTTATGTTATGAAGAACAGTATGCAAGCTGTGTCCCACATTAAGAGCAAAATATTTGTGTTGGAGTAAAACTCACTCATGGCAGCTCTCGCATCAGCATGACATGGACTAGGCCTGTACAGAGAGACTGTAATTCAACACTTTGCTATTTGCAACCTTGCTATTGAGGTTGCAATCCTCTGGAAAAAAGGACATGCAGAAGATGTGATGAGGGCAGCCAGCCAGGAACTTAAGCCTGTATACAGTCTCCTACTGTAGTGCATGATGGAGACTAAAGTAATACAGAGGATGTGACTGCATCCTGTTTCTTGTCTGAGTCTACTCACAGCAGTGGGTTAAGAAAAGTGGACAAGAAGGACAGGCAAGGACTCTACAACACTGATTCAGGGCTCAGAGCCGTAACAAGGAGCTGTGTGGAGCTATAGTTTTTCCACGAAGAGTAGATGCCTCTGTGTTTCTTTGTTATTGACCCACATATAATGAGATCTTTACATAGCCAAAAGAATAACAGCTCTCCTCCGCAAGCACTGATGTTCTCCTGGCACGTTCAGCACGCTTTATAGCACAAAGGTATTGCAGCAGCAGTGAAGCAGGGAGGGCATTTAATATATCAGTGGAATTTAAATAGTACCATTTGAGAGAGGTCAGTGTAGCAATATGTTAGCACAGTAGTTTGCCATGTCAAGTGGCCTTTATTTAAATAATTGCTCAGTTTGTTGGTCTTGACATTTTCTGTGGAGGATTCTTGACCAGTTGAAATATGTCATGCAGCAGCATAAGAGAGCAACATCTACTCTAGAAAGAAACAAAAATACAGCAAAAGGGAATGTTGTTCCTGAAGCGATAAAAGGGGAGGAGAGCAGGATGGAGAAATCCCTGAAATATTTGTTGGATTAGACTGCACCCAGGCAATTCTAATTTATTTTACAATGAGTAGATGGTGTTGTGGTCCGCTGTCATCTTGTTTGGTAGTATTCATATGCTGAAACATTATCAAAGGAAATAATTTAAACCCTCACACATGTAGTTTCAAAGTGGAATACAGAGACTAACTTTATTGACTCTTATTAATGTTAAAAAAAGCTGCATGATTAAATCCCCAAGCATTAGTGTTACTCCACCACACTCTCACTGAGGTTTCCTAGGGCTTACTATTTATATTCTTCTGTGAATGTAGTTTAGCAAGTGTCTATAGATTAAAGATGGGATTTAGATAAGTGTTTAGGTTTCCTACAGGTGGAATATCTTCTGGTTGGAAGGGAGAAGACAAAAAGAAGATTTAGCTTGTGTTTCAAATTCTGATGGACTGCAAGTGGACTTAGAACACAAAGATGATTTAAATTCCTTGCAAATAGTACTTACCAGTCTTCTGAGCACTGTGTGAGGTAACAGAGTCCAGTTTAAGTTTCCGTGGCAAAAGCTGTTTTCAGATCTTTTTTGTGCTTGCTCATTTTCCAATTATATTTCATTGACAATATATTGGATAATGGAAAAGTTGAATCTGACCTTTCATCATCTTGGTAATGTGTTCTTTCTTTAAAAATGTTGTCATTGGTTTGGGATCTTAATTTGCATTTTAATAAGTTTAATTAAACAATCAGTGAATATTTATTATATTTATTGTTAGAAAAATTAGTTTGTGTTTTTCAAAATAGTACTGAAAAAAAATAAATCTATTCCAACCAGTAGTCCAGGGGATAATAAATACTTCTGTTGTGCAATGAATTTTAAAAGAAGCAAATTCTTTTTCTGTATAAATCTGAACAATAGGAAGATATAAAAATAAGAAAGAAAATAAATCATTACTTTATGATAGAGGCTGGACAATTCACAAGGCATGCAGAAAGATAAGCCACTAAATTTAGGTCCTTTGGTCAAAAATGTTTGACTATAAGATGTTAATAAATCAGGTTACTATCTTATAGGCAACAGATTTTTCATGTAGGAAGCTGGCTTGAACCACATTCCTGATGTTTTTGCTTATTCAGAACTGTGTGAAATGGTTTGAGTTTGTCTTGCAATTAATAATTTTTCCACGAGATGGCACAAGAAATCAATCATTCTCTTCCTGTAACGGCAGTGTTACTTTCTGTATTTTGATTTTGACAGACAGGTCTGTTCTAATAGCCTACTAGGAAATTACAAAATAATGTTCCCAGCTGAGAGTTTGGAGTATGTTACTGTGCATTAATAGCTGAGAGATAAGTGTGTGGTAAGAGGGGTACTTACTCTTCATTGACTAGAGGACACACAACAGTATTACTGTAGCTAAATTGTTTTTGACTAATATACATAAGTATTCATGGAACTCACATGAATTAAAATACAAAGGCACCTGTTACACCATAAGGGGCTTTGTAATACAATGGGCACTTAATGCTTAATTGGAAAAAAATGTCTAAAACAACCCTCCCTAACCAATCCCTCTTCATGTGGCTAAGATAGTAAAATATATAATAAATCTGTGGTGGAGTCCACTGAGATATTAAGCACAAAGAGCTTATGGAAAAAAAAAAAAAAAAAGAAAAAAAAGGTATAAGATAGGCAATGACAGTTTCCATCTGAATTTTTTGCATGTTCCACTGAAAGATACCTTCATAACTGGACACCATGAAATGTTGCAGTCTGTCTTGTCAATTACGAATTGTTTGAGGAAGTAATAGTGAATATGATAAGAGTACAGCTTACAGGTAAACATATAAGCATGTTCTAAGGGGCATCCATGAGTAAAAACAGTGGGTTTTCATCAAGTTTCTCCAGTCACTCTGAACTGAAGTAGCCAGTCTGAAGCTTGCCTTTAGGGATGTATTATAACTGGGCTATTTGCAGCCAGCAGTACCTGGTATGTCGGTATCCACCTCTACAGTTTCTAGATTGTAAAAGGACTTCTCTTCCAGAAAACAAAACATTAATATTTTTATTGGCATACTGGCAATGGAGGAAATCAACTTCCCTTTTGTCCTGTTCCTAGAGGAGATCCTGTGGCAAGTTTGTTTCCTTCTTTCCCAGTCCTGCTGGTATTAATGGTTTGATGGCACAGCATGAGCTCTGAAGATGTTTCTCACAGTTTGTGCTTTAGAGTTCTAGTGCTTTATGGTGTTTAGTTCAACTCCAGAGCAACTGTAGTAAGACTGGGAAACAGCACAACAGAGGTTTTTATCAGCTTGTTTTGCAGGGTTAAGTGTAACGCAAGCACGAGAACGTAGGTGGGATGGAAGGAATATTTTTTTGTTGTTGTTTTTCCGGAAGCCAGATGTTCCAGCTTTAAAAGTGTTTTGCATACTGAGAGATCTAAGTGTTGCTGACATCATTGATACTACTAGCACCAATAAAGGTTCTACAGAATTAAGTCAGCTCATAGCAAAATTGTGTCTTTCTCTCTAGGAATTAATTTTGTCATGGTTTACATTCGACCACTGTGATGTCACATTGTGAGATATATGAGTATAACAAAAAGACTTAAAATCTTGAAGTGCCATAATTCATTTATTGTCCTTTTTTTTTTTTACATGAGAAAATTTAACTTACGTAGAACTCTTTTAGTTAGACACATTACCACATGCATTATTACAAATACGCTCAATGATGCTAGTTTTAGGTAAGTTGCCTGTCTAAAGAGGATTACTGAGAAAGTAAATGCAGGACATGCCTGAATCAGAGCAAATGCAGTGAAGTGTTTCTTTTTATTGAAATCTCTAGTTATTTTGGATTCTTGAATTACAGTACATTAATTACAGTCAATAGAGAGGTTTTGCTTTATTACAACACCTGAAATTCTTTGAATTCTTTAAGCATAGATATTTTGTTAAGAAAAACATACAATCAGGTAAATTTCAGCCCTGGAGAGAAAGACAAGGCAAAATCTTCTTGCCACAAGAATAACACTCAGTGTTTCATTTTGATTTAAATGATAGTTGAGGTGAACTTCATTTGCAGTGCAGTGTTATAATATTGTAGTACTTTGGACTTGACCACCTTACCCTACCTTCTGGGTTCTTAAAGAAATTTGCAATTAATCCTTGGGATTGGGAAGCAAAGTGACAGTGGTCACAATAAATTGAGGTGGATTAATTTGTCTAGTTATAAATAAAACCAACCCTCTCTATGTGCCTTCCCATAATATTTATTTTTTTCTCTTGCGAATGTAATGACTTCATATTCTAGAGTCACAGTTAAACTGCTTTATCATACAGGGTACTGTCTTGCTCTGTATTTCATCATCATGAAGGCTTCCATTTCTAAACCAAATTTATAACCTTTTTAATCAGGATTTTTATATCTCATTTAATAGATAAAATTTATTACAGACTACAGTGACTTATGCAGTTTTCTAACATTCCAGAGCTTCTAAATATCCATATAATATAGTCTTATTGAACCACAGTTCTCCTCAGAACATACCAACTGTGTTTAAAATATGGATTACCTAACTGAGTGGCTGAGTACAACTCAGTCCCATCCCAAATCTAATTATTTTTTCACCAAATTGCTTTTTTTGCTATGCTACCTCAGTTCATTTAGATTTTCCTGACTCTCAGCATCTCTCTTCTTTAAGGAAGGTATGTCACTATTCCTCGGATGCACCCCGCTACATTTATTACACCAAGAGCTGGTTTTCTTCAGCTGCCATCTTTGGACTGTTTTCATTTGAAGACTTAGGAGCTGTTTGTTTTTCCCCTCTTTGGTTACTTTAATAGGTACTCACTGTGGTGGCTGAGCTTCAGTGCATTCATGCTGAACTATGAATGGTTTACAAGGTGGTGTGGTTAAGACTAGAAGTGTGAGATACCTTAATGGTGAAGACTTGCCCATGTTCATGGAAAGATTTTACCACATTCTGAATACTTTTCTTTACCAGGACCTAACCAAATCTTGTCTGAATCCTTCCTTCCCCACATATTTTGCCCTTTTTTGACAATGATGAGATATAAAACTTGACACTTTGTTTGTTTGTGTTTGTTTGTTGTGACTGTTTTCTTTTTTTCTTCACTAAAGAGAAACAAGCTATAAAGAGGAATGAATTTTGGGGAAATTATATGAAGTGAAAGCAGCAGGTTTTGTACAGTTAGAGTAGGAGCTGTTGCTCTCAGACAAAAAGCAAGTAAGAGGAACTCAATGTGAGACTAAACAAGCCTGCTGGAGTTGCAAGTTACACTTTCTGAGAATAACAATATCCACAAATAAACTACTATGACTTATATTGGCTGGGTTTGTTTGGTATTTTGGGGAGATCTGAAAAGATATGGCCGTTTTCTTTGTGTTTTCAAATTAAAATACTTATGGCTTTCCTTTGTGCAGGAGTGTTTGGCCAGAAACCTTAGGGGAAAACAGCCAAACCACATGCTAGTTTACTGAGATACTACCAGGTGAATGAATAAATAATGAATAGATAAATAATTGAGTCTCAGATTATTTTTTTTTATGTTGTAAGCAAAGATTGAAAGTAGTCATTGGGGAAATCTTACTCACCTTATGTAATACCCAGGATTCATTCCATTAGAAGTATTTTTTTCTGAAGTGACTATATGAATAAGCACATACTGAATGTATTAATTCCATCTGTATTTCACAGTAGTAGATTGTGAAAGCTGGGTGTTGTTTTGGCCAGGTACAGTATATCTTGGACTCAAGGTGGTTCTGAACATTAACTTGGCTTCCAGTCTATCTATCTGCCCTTGTTAAGGATTTATGAAAAGCAAATAAGACAGTAACATTCTATTGTGTTTCAATACAGATTAATACGAAATTGGTTACACCTATTATACTCTAAGGTCTGAGAACAGAGCTGGCAGAGAGGAAACACTGGGTGATAGTACTTGCACAGCTGAGAATATACTTGGAAGGACAGAGGGAAGTAAGGGTTTGCTCTCCACAGGCCTTACCCCTATGCATTTTGACAAAAATATATTCACTTATTCTCTTTCACTTTCTGCTATAAACGACAGCAGAACTGAGACCTGCTCCACTTGGTGTCAAGTTCCTACCCTGCCTGTAGTGATGTGGAGATTGACATCTGTCCCCCACAGACCAGTAGGGAGCTCTAACCTAAAGTCTATTATGAACTGAATTTTTTTCCATCTGCTGCATGATCAATAATTAAATATTCATGGGCTTTTTGTGTTAGAGCACATTTAAACTCTGTTAGTCAAGTCACTTAACTCTTTCGGTTTTATCAGCTGGTAAAATGAAAATTAGATATTTGGGAACAACTCTGGTTTGAGTGTTGCCTATCCTATGAGAAAGGGAACCTTAATTTTGGTGTTGACAAGGTACGGGCTGACTTGATTTCTGTCCCAGTGACTCTCTGACACCCTCTGTCTTTAATCTCCATGTTACATTGCAAGACAGAGGTAAAAACATAGCCCCAGGCATTGTGTAGGAAGAGGTTTTCAGGCACATTATTCCATGATCTCTGGCACCCATACCACAGCTTTTGCACCCTAAGCACTATCTGAGTTATAGCTCCTCTGCTGCTCCCTAAGCCCCTACAGTGTCATGCAACTCCAGAGAAGGAGAGGCCAAAAAATAATGCCCCTCTCCCCCAGGCCCAATGGCTCCCTCATCTCTTGTATTTTCACATGGTCTTCCTTTAGTGAGACATTGCGTACTTCCATTTCCAATCTGCAGTTCTTTACAGGAAAGGGTCCAAAGAGCAAGCATTCAAAGATGGGGAAATGAACTTGTACCTAGGATCTGTGTAGTCAGCAGACATTGTCACAATTTCCTAACCCTTTGATTAATGACAGGTCTTTTAAAGATGGTAAAAGGAAACAAACTCTTGAGTTTCACGGTCTTAAATGGACTCTGCACTGCACACACTGTGATTTCTGTTTCATAAATGACAATGTGGAAGTAAGGGTGAAAACAAAAATTTTTTAACAGTAAAACATAAGCAACACCCAGCGGGAAGCACATATTATATATATATATATATAGAAAATATATGTATGTGTATGTTTACATGCATGTGCATGTTTAAATATATTTATGTACTTCTATAGTGTGTTTCAGGCAGATAATTGCACACCTAGAAATGCTAGGTCCTTTTTAGGTAAAGTATACTGAAGCAGGACATTTCTCTCTGTAGCTAGAAAGAAAACAAAATTCCACTTTGAAACAGGTTGGACTTCTTTTCTCTGTTTCCAAACATTGTTGTCTTTTCTGTGTAATATTTGTTATTCCCATTTCCACCAAGTATTCCTCATCTCTTCAGAAAGCAATTTAGAACAATTTGGATGAAAGCCATGAAATAGAAGTACACTTTAAGGGAAATAGAACATTAAAAGTGTTGTAGATAATTTCATTCTCTTAGAACAAAGTGCTTATAACAGTGTGTTTGGAAAACCTATTGGGCTTATGGCACCTACTTTCAGGAAAGAAAGACAATGTCTTTTGTGTTACATTTATCTACCAAGACTCTTTTGTGAGAGATCACAGGAGATTTTTCTTTCAAGGCTGTAGATTATACAAACAGATTATTTTGTATAATCTTAGAGGTGATCTAAATGGAAGCTCAAACTGCTGAGTGTCTCTGAAAATCAGACCAATTTTGCTTAGGTACTTCAATTGCATTTTCTCACACAATGGAAACTTTGGCTTTAATCTTTTAAATATCTTGTGAGCACTGCTACAAATCTGAATCTGTCCATGAATATTTTTTCTGGAGTTTTTTTCTGCTGCAAATCTCAGGATATTTAGTTGTTATTTTAGCATTTCATGGGAACACAAGCAGCAACAGCAAGTAATGTGTGGATTGTAGGATGCTACTGTTTTCACATCTGTCTTCTAAGTGAGTCAGGCTGTGCACACAGTGGATATAATGAGACGAGGTGAGTTTCAGCAACTGCAAAAAGGTTTCTACTTGGACTGTTCTCCCTTAGTATGCAGGTCATGTACAATGCGTGGTGCAGTGTCACTGATGTAATTGCCAAGTTTCCAGCATCATGGTATTATTCATCTATAAAGAATCAGTTATCAGAAAAAACACTAAATAACAGCCCTATTTTAGACCAGTCTGACACAGGAGATTCAACATCATTTTGCTGCATCTACCAAACAACAAAACTGTATGGTCTCGTCTTCTCTGAAAATTTTAGTATCTTCCTTTGCAGAAATAAAAGGATCTTCTCACAAGACATTAAGGTAGTCCAAGGAATTATTTTTTTTCCAGGTAGACTGATTTACGTCAACAAGCAGGCAAATTTGATATAAATGGTGGTTTGTTTTTGGTTTTGTGATAGTAATTTTAGTTTCCTTAAGAACATTAGATTGTTGTTGCTTGGTAACAACCAAAACATTTTGATTAGCAAATTAATGAACTTAGCATTGACACTTAAGTGTAAGGCTAACAAAAAACCTGCAATACAACCATACATGTTTATTTAAGCGGTTTGTAAACTATTATGTTAAAAAGTCAGTAGTGCCATTCTAACTTATTCAGTGATTATTCTTTTCATTACAGTTGATGACAAATTGCTTTTAAATAGAGTTTGAAATCAATTAAACTTAATACAAAAGGCATTTAAAAAGTATTTTTATTAACCTGTAGCACTATCATAGATGTGTTGAGTATGTAATCCATTTTCTAAAGTTAAAACATGTTTTATACACTAAATGAATGTATCTAGTCAAGCAAAAAGGAATTATCTACAGAAACGGAAATGAAAAGATTGTTTCTTATCACCAAGTCTTTCTGTAGCTGTTAGATCTCAGGTTCTTCAGTCTAGTTTTGTAGAAACAGGAGTTCTAGGTTTTGGTGTTGGTTTTTTAAATGTCTCTTTCAGACTATCAGTAGTTTCATGCATTGGACTGAATTAGTTGAATAAACTGAAGAAACTATTTTCTCTGTGTTGGCAGAAGTATTTCTCACCATCCCAGTCTGATTAGGGGAGCTGCCTAGTTCCACAAATTGCTCCTTAAAACTCTGGCAGCAAATAGGTATTGTTTCTTTCTTGGAAAAAGGAATTTAATGAGCTTAAAGGCTTTGTGTTTTAGTTTTCAATTCTCTGTGCTGTGTCTTCACAATTCTCATTTCTCTTGATAGACATTTGATTTCACGATGTATAAAAGCTACCTTTCTGAATGTAGAGATGCAATAAATTGTGTTTTGTCTGGTCTAGACTTCAGAGTTTACGACATAAATTTTTAAATTATTTCATATGCTCTAAATTTCATGCATTTATGAATCACCAAAATCAGAGGGACTTGAGGAAATAATGAAGTTTCACGCTTTTTTTGATAAGTACCTTCCCTAAGCATACTTATATAGGCCACCTTTTAGGTAAATCAGTGAGCCTTAGATAAGATTTAGGCTTTTAAGTAAGTAAATTCTAAGTAATTTTAGTTAACTCTGGCCTTAGAAGTTTATCTTGGTGATATAGAGGATTTAATGAATAAATACTTTGTAATTTATGCAAATATCGCCTTTTGACTTTGCCTGCAAGCAGAGCTCTGTAAATAATGAATGTGTCAATTTTGTGTCTGGACAATAAAATAAAATTAATTCTTACTCAACTGAAAACTTCTCTTTGACCAGAAATTTCATTTAAAGCTACATAAATTGAAATTATAAAAGCTTGGTTTTAATAGAAAACACTGAAATATTGCATTCACTTTGAAATTTTAAAAATTTGCTGTAGTTTGTATTTCTTATGCTTGAGGTCATCTGCACACTCATCATCAATCTGAAATGACATTTTTCAGTGCAGTTCATCTGAAAAATGTTCCCTGGATCTTCCTGTGAAATGCATTATATTATGCTACCTTCATTTGCCCGAACATAATTTACTTGGTGCAAGCAATGTGCAAAGCATGTTCTTCACATTTATGAATGCATTCTTAACTAGTATGCTTCAAAACAAGGACAATAAGCATATTTAATTTGGAAAAGTGTCTCCTATTAAGTACACAGGAGTAATATGGGAACTTTCTTGAAAATATAAGCATAACTTTTTCTATTAAATAGTCAACAAGATATAAATAGGAGACTTCTGTTTTAGAGCAAATAGGAGTTTGGCCTTTTGCATTTCCCCTTCACCAACAAAACGTATAACCTACTTCACATCTGTTCCCAGTGATTGATTTATAAAGCATTACTATGAAAGGGCTGTGTGAAGCTGTATTTAAGGAATGAAATATGTTTTGATGAAAAAATGGGTTTGATGCCTTCTGATCACTGCGTGTTTGGCAATTATAAATGTGTTAATTTTTAGAAAGAAATATACAGAGCCCCTTATAAGACAAGACTGTTGAAGAACAACAAAAATTGTATAAAAACTATTAATATAAAAATAAACACCAAGATAAAATATTCCTTTCTTATAAAACAGCTAATTAAAGTAATGTTGAAATACACTGTGATTTGCTCTTAGCATTTTACATACCAGATCCCTATAGGGTAGGAGGACAAGTGTTTCTCTTTTATAGGCAGACAACTCAGCTTGAAAGAATGTAAGGATTATTTTGAGTCTAGTTCTTTTTGCCCCGACTCTGCTCGCTTGCTAAATTTTTGTCATTTAGACAATGTCAAGGAAGTGTGGTCTGGATGATTGGGTAGTGAGGTGGATTGTGAACTGGTTGAAAGGAAGAAGTCAGAGAGTTGTGGTCA
>VZRW01009705.1:31952-79642 GCA_013398125.1 Aegotheles bennettii | reverse complement strand
GGGGTGGGTTGTGCTCAGATCATGGACCTGACAGATCGGCACCTTCCCGGCAGCCTGCGCTTGCAGAACAACACAACTGGGAATCTGGGAGCACCCTCTTCCTCCCCCGTCTCCTCCCCACCCCGTAACTGTCCTTCCCTTTACGAGGAAGAAAAAGGAAAGGAAAAGCCTGAATACTCGGTTTATGGCTGTGGAATGCTGTTATATCATCTACTTTCCAAATTCTTTTGTATTGTATCTTTCAAAGTTTCTTCTCAGTAGATTGGGTCACATCTTTGCCACTTTCACAAGCTTTCTTTCTGACAGCCAAAAAGCTGTGGTTACCTTTTTCTCCACTTTCTTACGACATTGTTTTGCAGCCATGATATGCTTCTCCCAAGGTGATGCAGGAGTTCTTGTTCTGCACAAAAAAAGCTGTCACAGAATTAAATATCTCCACAAAAATACCGCTCTGACTTCTGCATGAGATTGTGCTAATTCAGAAACCACGGAGGAAACGTGTATGTTTGGCTGATACATTAAGTACTTACTTAATCAAGAAGAGCGGGATTATAATTATGTTTAATTTGAAAGTTTTTAGAACAGAACATGTAACTTAACCCTGTCACGTCTCCTCAGGGTTTGAAGTATCGAAAATCCATAGCCAGTGACTGATCTCCAAAATACACTTGTAATCATTAAAGAAATATATTTAAAAAATAAAATACAGCACCTGGTATTTGGATGGCCTAATTACAGGGAATGTGTTTGTTCCCCATGAGGACGTGTGCCAGTGCCAGGACTGGGGTGTGAAGAGAGTATTTATCAAGTGTGGAAAGATGCGTGCTGCTCAGATGTTGTTTGTAATCAAGGATGTGATATATTTTACAGACCAATCCAGTGCCAAGTTTGTTTGCAGCACGGTGTCTCACTGTGTGCTGCCTGTAATACTGATGTCCTCTGAGTTCTGTAATTCCTATTGGAATGAACAAGTGTTGAGAGTTGTTTATCGTAGCCCTCGGTTCAGAGATGGCGTTCGCCTTGTGGTCCTCCCTTCATCTCTTCTGCCTGAGCTTTGGGGTAAATTATCTGCAATACGGAGCTTAGCAAATGTGTGGTGTGGATAGATGAATTTGGGAAAAATCATACCTAATTTTATGCCAGAGAAGTCCAGTACGGGACAGCCAGGTGAAACGCTAGCGATGAAGGCACACGGTGCCTGCGAGGCACAGAAAGGATGAAGAAAATTCCCAAGTGTTGTAGTGCCCCTTCGTCCCATTCTGGAGCAGCTCTGGCTCGATTCTGGGTTCAGGCCATCCCTATTGCATAAAGGACAGGAAAGTTGTGTCAACAGGAGCTCTTCCACCACTCATGCTGTGCCGGGGCCAAGCAAGGCTCATCTGCACTGTCAGAGGGAAAAGACCAAGATTTTTCAAATACATTATTTTGTAATCTCACACCAAATTTATCTGTTTTTTTTTCCCCTCTTATTCCTTAAAATTGGATAATTGAGATTAGGAGATTGGACCTGCTGACATCTCATTGAATGGTGGAACTGTAAAGTTTTACCTTTGAGACATAAGGACCAGGCTATACAAATGTTAAATAGAACTCAAACAGACTTTTATAGGTGTTTGCAAATGGAACTCTGTCTATACATGAATCATGTTTGAAGATGGAAAATCTAGGTAGAAAATTCGTTTTAAAAGGACATATATCATAAGGAAAACGGAATTCTGAAGGGATTGGGTGTTTTGTGTTCAGTTGTCTTGATTTCCCAGAGGTCTTCTGGAGTCATCTTTCCCAAGGATGCCCTCACCTTGCTGGGGCTCGGTGGGCATGCAGATCTCGTTTGAGAACTGACCGAGTGACCGGGGACTGTGGCTTGCTTTGACAGGAAAGGGTGCGTGATAAAAATAACAACATGGAAGCAGGCATCAGCGTTGATTATTGATTGGTTTTCAGCTCGGTGTGGGAGAGGACATCGGGAACGTGAGATCCTTGATTGCTGCTGTCATGGTGTTCCTGCTCCATGTGTTTGCATGGCCCCAGCTGTAGATGTCTCCCAAGTTTGATCTTGGCTGGTTGGTCACATGGAGGAAGGTGGGCATTTTTTTTCCACTTTGCTGGTGCTTCGAAGGGGAAAGATGTCTCCTTGTTGCTCCTCCTCAAGTCTGTTTTGGGTGGTTGGCTGTTCGGATGGATGGCTCCTTTGTGTGAGTGGTGAGGGTGCCTGCCCTGATGGATCTCTCTTCCCAAGCTGGAAAGTGCAGTGAAATTTACACAATTCCTGTCCTTTTCTTGTTGGTGCCAGTAGGGTTCTCTGAGAACAGAGAGAATCTCGCCGATGCTTTCCTTGTTTGATTCTGCTGCTGTTTAGGAAAACTGAGTTTTCTGAGGGCTTCAGAGAAGTTGTGGATTTCTGGAGATACTTGTTGGTTGGTTTGTTTGTTTGTTTGTTTGTTTTTGGGCTTTTTTTGTTTTTCAAATTTGGAGAGACAGCATTTTACGTATTTGCAGCAGCTATGTTACCTTTTCCGATGCAGTATTTGTAAGCTACATAAAAATACAAATTATTATGTATTACCAAGTCTCAGGTGGTGAAAGATATATTGATCTCTTTTTTCTTCTTCCCTTTGAAAATAGAACTGATCCAGGCAATTTTAGGAAGTTCAGTTTTGACATTTGTACACTGATTTTGCTCCTCGGGTCTAACTTGTAGAAGTTGTGGGTGTAGTGCTCCGGGAGTGTGTGAACACACACTTTGGGCAGCTTTGGAGGCAGAGCATGGGGTAGAAGATTCTGGAGTGGTTTCTCAGTGTTTGTTGTGGGTCGCAGTGCTCCAGGTGCTGTTCTGCACAGCACAGGTGTGTTGGATGGCTGTGAAGGCAGTTCAGGTGCTGCACGTGCTGCAGTTCAGGTGTTGAGGGCAATTGCTCTGGCAGTGTAGGTCTGACAGGTGCTGACAGTCAGAACTGTGGCTGCAGTGAACCATGGGGACATGCTCCATCCTGACACACACCTAGTCTGTAAGTGTGCTGCTTATGGCAGGGGTGTTTGTTCCCATGGAGTGCAGCACATACTAGTGCTGATAGTTGGACTGGCGAGGATCAAGGAGAAAAGATGCCTCAGTCTCTGCATTGCTTCCTCTGCACGACTGATCTGACACAGAGTGTTGGAGATTTTCCCCTGGATGATGAGCAGTGAGGGGTCCGGTTCCAGCTCCCGTAGGCTCTGTGATGCTGAGCAGAGTTTTGCTGCTGGAGAGTGTGGACTTTGAGCCCGCTCAGACCCAGTGGGCACAGCAGATGCACTCCTGACTGCAGAGAGCACGATTTGGGCTTGGCTAAGAGATAATTAAATCTTCCTGGAGGAGACAGTAATTAACAGAAATGGGTATATATTAATAATTCATTTTGCTTAAATTATAGGCATATGATAATGTCACAACTATTAAAGTGGCCAAGCAAGATTTCCATAACTTCGCCAAGCTTCAGCTGTTTGGGTGGGAAATTTATAACGGCTTATACATGCCTTGTGCTGATTTATTTAATTCCTGTGTGTGTAAAATTTGGGTTGAAATGTTTGGGCTGACTTTGAGAATTCAACAAGGAAGGAAAGTGTTTTCCAGTGTTTTAAAAGTTCTCTCAACTTTTACCATGGAGGACCGATAGTGCCCCTCTCCTTCGGGACACTCCGGGTCTGGTTGGGAAAGGATAGGGGATTTTATCCCAGGATTGTGTCTTTTTCTATTTGCATGAGAAAGCATCTGAATTTAGCCAGGATGAAAGGCTTTTCAAAAAGATCAATCTGCATGTGCTCAGAGCTCACTAACCGGGGCACCAGGACCAGAGGAGCGGCTTGGGAAGGAAGCGAGGTGCTGGGTGCTGGTGGGAAGCAGAGTGAGAATAAGGACAGTTGGAGCCTGCAGCAGGGAGATGCCAGGACACAGAGATAAGAGGGGCTGGTCTTGACTAACGATGGGAGAAGTGGGTTGGAAATGGCCAGTCTGGGGAGATGAGACAAGGAATTGCTCCCTAAGGGGGCCAGCACTGGAATCAGAGGTCTGGGTGGGAGCTGGGGCATCCAGACACTGAAGCAGACTTGGTGTGAAGCAGGGAGCAGGGCCGGGACATGGTGCCTTCAAGGAGACATGTCAGGAGGTGGGAGGTCTTTGTTAGGGCAGGAGGAACATGCTGTCCCTCCAGGTACTAGAGCTGACCACTGCTTTGCTGCCAGCGAGCACCTGTCTGACCCAGGTGTGAGATGTCTGATCTCCAGGGTAAAGCCTACAAACACCCATGAGACACTGACCTGATGGGAGCGGCAGAGGTGTGTGGCTCAGAGAAGACGTTGGAGGGTTGGGAGGGAAGGATGGGGTTTGCCATTCAGGAGCAGCTGGAGCAGTGGCTCTGTGTGTCTGAGTGTGGTGTCTGGGTGTTGTAGTTGCATCCCCAGTAACGTTCTCCTAACTTGGACAATGTGAGTCTGTGCTAAGCATTGTTCCTACTTTGTCCTCATTTGCATGCTCACTTTTTTTTGTTGTTTTCCTTTTCCCTCTGGAAAAGCTCTGTTTTTTCGTTGTGCAGAATAGAGCATTGTTTCCATAATGAGTAGCTATTTGATAATTTGCTGTTCTGCTGTCATGCGGTATGTGCCTTATGGCTGACTTGCTGTTTCATAATACAGCTGTTCCTGGAGCAGAAACACGGTGTGTCTTTGGTGCCCAGCACCATGTGAACCTTTAAAAGTATGCACCAAGCCACCCCTGCCTGCCAGTTCTGGAAAGGGCAGTGAGGTGCAGAGAGGTTGAAAGGCAAGAACATTTGCTGGTTGTTGGGTGCCCGATTTGAGATGTATAGCCCTGGGTTGTTTGTGGAGCATCACACACACCACTGCTGTGTACGTGCAGCTCCTGCTGTCTCTTCTACCACTGATCCTAAGGATGAGATGCCATTCTGTCACTTTGGACATCCGGAAGACGAGGAACAGAAAATGATTCATCCCTTGCGCAAAGTTTATTTCAGACAAGTGGCTTCTGACACAGAGCCATCCAGTGGCACACCCAGAGGTGGAGGACCATTCCAGGAGGCCTCAGAAGAACCCATCTGCAGCAGGGTCTCCTCTGCCCCAGAGTCTGCTGTCTCTTCTGCCTCAGTGGGACTGTGATTCAGGTCAGGGCAGGATGGAAACAGGCAGTCCTGTGAGTGCAGCATGGGTGAAGCTTGTTTTCCTGCACATCTATCTTCTTGAGGTCATGCTGCGGTGTTTCCGTGAATGCAAATAGCTGAACCAACTTGTAGAAATACACTGTTCTTTTGAGACAGCTATCTGTTTGGGGGGTTTTTTTTGGATATACTTGAAACTGGAAAATGAACCCAAAAGTTGTCCAGGCTGGAGAGTTGCATACTTAGGCACACCACCATGACCTTGCAAGCCTGCGTTCCCTAGGGAGTGAGACTGCACATACATGATTTTATGCTTCGGGGTGGCTTTGTAGCTGGGTACAGCCACTTGGTGATGACCACCCCATGGACCCTCGGGGCACAGAAAAAGACACAGTCCTGGGCAGACCAGACTGGAGGTGCTCTGCAAGTGCAGCCGATTGGCAACTGCTCGAGATGGTCACTTTTAAGAGTTTCCTGCAAAACCTTCTTTGGGCACCAGCAAGAACACAGCTAGGTGATGTTTTTCTCCGTGAGTATCCAGTAGCTATAACTTCAAGGCTCCCCAGTGGTGTTGCCTGGGCTTAGTGCTGCTTGGTTCCTGCCTTGTTGTGAGCCAACGGGCCATAAAGGAGTGCTGGTCCAGTCTGAGTCCAAGCTGAAGTTTCTTTTTCTGATGTCTACTCAGTTGAGCCACAGACCCCGAAGTCCAGATTGTTCAGGTAGTGGTCGGGTAGTGCACAGCTGTTGTTTCCACCACTAAGAGATCTTCCTCTGGTAGCAACAAATGTGTGCATGCAGAAATCTTGGTGATTCTGTGTGTGCTTCTCCAGGCTTTAGGGTATTTCTCTCCCAGCCCCAGGAAGGTAGCGGGAGAGAGCATAAAATGTTCTTCTCTAAAAAACTGAGAGGTGGCAGTAGTCAAGACCATCACGTCCTGGCTTTTTTCTTTCCAGCCTCGTTAAAGGTAAAAATGTACAAATATAAAAATCAACTGAAAATGTTTGTGGTTGGTCATTTTTTCCCCTTCAAACCTTCTGTGATTCTTGCCTCTGGATTCTTTTTGTGTTTCCTCCATGTTATCAGTTGTGTGTCCAGATCAGAGCACAGAACTAAGCAGAATGAAATAATTGCCTCTCTTAAGGTTATGTATACTGCTAGGGTATTACATATAAACATTGCTGCTAATACTCCCTAGAACACTTACCTGGTCTTTGTTGTTGTTGCACGTTGTTGTTTTTTGGGTGGTTTTTATGGGGTGCTTTTTTGTTTGTAACTAATCCATTTTGCAGCCCACACGCCCTCCAGGTTCTTTTTGCAGTGCTCCTGCCTACCCAGTTATTACCCATTTCCCATCCTGTGTTTGATTTCTTATTCCTGAGCACAGTACTCTGCATTTGTCTGTATTGAATTTTCTCTTATTAACTCGTATTAACTTCCCTTATTCTGTTTGTGTCCCCAAAAGGGCCTATCTTTTCAAACTTACCATGTACACTTCTGGGTTTCTACATACAACTCATTAGTGAAAGTCTGTTATGGAATTGGCTTAGCATAGCAGGGGCTCTCATGAAACCTTCTCTTATTTGTACAGACGTACTCACAATGACTCTTCCATTTCTTTTTTCACGTGACTACACCATTTTTTCGTTCCATGAAGACTGCTCACATAGCTGCCATGTATAGCCAGAGAAGCAAAACTGTTTTAAGTCTGAACTTCTATTAAGCCAGCTGCATGTTCCTCCTTGCCCACAGCGCAGTCTCCCTTCCAGGTAAAACCACACTGAGCTCACAGGTTCTTTTTCTTGACAGATAATGGTGACTCTCTCTTATCTTTCTATTCTGAAAGCGTTTGTAAGTTTATCTGTGGAATTGTTTTCTGTATATTTTTTGATAGTCAAGCTGATGTTCACGTGTGACTTGTGGTGGTGTTGTAAATGTTGCGTGCGTGCTATTTCATGCTAAGATTTTGCTGTTATTTTTTTTTGTTTGGTTTTGTTTTCTTGGATACCAGACTAATGTAGTATGTGTAAACAGGCCAAATGGTGACTCCTGCTCATCATGAAAGCGCTTGGACAGTTGGACAGAGAAGTTGAGCAGTTAATTTCTGCTTGCTTATATCTTGCTTCCTTTCCTGTGCAGTGGCAGAGCTTCACCTTACAGAGTTTTACCTGAAGAGCTAAGTAAGTTCAGATCCTCTTTTCTTGGTTCTGTTTTTCTTGGAAAGTGGCTGGCAGCTAGGCTGTTGTACACCAACTTGACAAACATCTCACCATCATGCCGTCCTAAGTGCCTCCTTAGACCGCCCCTGAAGTTCTTCCTCTTCCATTCCCTGTGCCCAGGGTGCCCTGAACCTCTTGGGTGTGAGCCTTTGGCTCCTCCAAACCCCAGCTTTAGCACAGCTTTGACATCCACATCTTGTTTTTAGGAAAACCAGTTTCTTTTGTGATAAAGGAGCCAAAATGTAAATTGTTAAGAGTTTATGTTGCCCATTATTTTCTGCAGGCTTTTCAGAATGCTCAGAGTCTTTCTCTGGACAAGTGTATTGGAGGTCTCGAGTTTTAGTGTGAAGCTGGACTCCCCCACGAAAGAACAGGGACCAGCTGGATTTCTCACCCGTCTGTCTCCTCAGTACTTCCCACCATGGGATTCACAGGCTGCTTGCTGCCATCCTCATTACGCTTTACAGCCTGCTCTTGGGCTTGTGTTTAGTGTGAAGCTCAGTTGCCCAGGTAGAAGCGTTAACGGGGAGCTGACCACGATGTAACCAGTACTTTTTGCTAAGTTTGTATGGTCCTGGTTGGTTTGTATGGTCCAACCCTTGGTATTAACCCCAAACTGGATGGGATTGATCAAGCCAAATTGCCAATGAAGTACTGGTTTGCTACTTAGGCTTGGCTATTTTGTTTCTTCCCCATCTCCCATTCCTGAATAAAGACTGTCTTTGAACGAGGAATTTCAGTCATGAAGAAGGAATTGAGGTAAGAAGGTACTGATTGCACAGTGTGTTTTAACTTCCATTTTATTGGCAATGCCTCTGACTTTTAGGAGGGATTTCACCTCGAAATAAAACCAAACCCCTGTAATTCTCCTAGAAAGACACCAGTGTTCAGAAAAAACAGAAGCATTAAGTTATCAGTAGTAATAAGTTATCAGTACATGTAAGTTCCAGTGCCCACAATGTTTTTCGTATTGGTATTGAAAATATTTTGTTATAGCAGATGTTTTTTAAACTCATTTAATGAGTTTGGAAAGTTCCTAAGGGTGTTCCACTGTTGGAGTTCAGTATTTTTACAGATAGTTAGAGGAAGGTAAAATCCTATCTATGTTTTCTGTGGTAATCAATGCTTACAAAAAGTGGCAGCTTTAGTCTTGGAAACTTTCTACAGCAAAATCAGTGGCAACGTGAGGTCGCCTGTGTTCTCATGGTGGCCTTTTCTGGGGAAGGGGCTTTCTGAAGAAAATACTTGAGTGCAGAAATGGAACTGTAATTCCTTAATAAATATGTTGTTCTTGACAGCCTCCGGACAAAATGGATCATGTGGCTGACAGGAGGTATCGTCGTGTCGTAAATATTCCGTGATTTATGAGGCTGGAAGTAAGGATGCCACCCGATGCTCAGGCTGTGGAATTTGTGGTGCTCTATCAGACCCTTGTAATTGCAGTAACAAGATTTGATAAGCCAAACCCCCTTTGCTTTTACCATGCTAGATGTTTCGTTTACTGTTCTTTCCTGGCTAGCCCTCAGATAACGGGGGCCGGTCTTGGGTGGCTCCGATTACTCCTGTTTAGCTCATCCTTTGAGTTGAGGTGGTGATGGTGAGTCAACAGATGCTATTTATATGGTTGGGAGTGTGAATCAGTTAATGACATTTCATCAGGTGCATGAGGAATAATGAACCTCCCCTGCCGAATCTGAAACTGCCCTAGAAGTGAAGGTTTGATCTCCCGTTGACACCCTCTCGAACTGTTCAGCTCCTGTAATTGTTTATTATTAAAACCCTCCTAAATTGGTGTATATTGTTTAATCTGTCTTGAAATGTGAATTGCAAGTCAGAGGCCTTTGAGTAATACAGTGAGGAGTTGTCTGAATTTATAGCATTTTCTGCAAGTGCTCCCTAAGCTCGGGTGATCTGCTGCATGGTGGCTTGTTCCATCAGTCCATCATCTGCACTAGAGCTGCTGCTGGTGCCTCCTGCCACCACGCAGCTCGGGCACTCGCTCCCTCCCACAAGAGGCTTCTGTGAAGATGCCAGTGTTAATAAAATATTTATAGAGTATTGTACATGGAGAGGATGTTTTGAAAACTGCAAGACATATATCCTGGTCTGAGGGATTAAGTTTGTTTATCCTGTGTGTTCGTGTGCATGCTGTAAAATAATATAGATGGAAGTTGATCTGGATTGGAATAGCCAATAAAACACCTACAGCTCGTGTACAGGAAGATACAAAGCTAGAAGAGGTAAAGGAGAGCTTCTGATCAGAAGATGAAGACCAGTGTGAGAAACATGTAGATGTGCCTCTGCTAATGGCAGTATGTTTGCAAGCGGGTCTGGGAGGTGCAACAGGCACATCCGTGTTCCTGACTTACGCTGCAGCTCCTCAAATTCAGTGGAATTCTGAATTTTACTGCCTGCACATCTAATTCCTTATAAAAGAAAGATGTTTCCTTTATGAGACCAGTATTTGTAGATGTGTAGCTGCAAACCCAGTTACACATATTTTAAAATCTTTTTAGAAATAAAGTGAGACTGTAATGCAGCAGAACACAAAGAAAGCTGCATCTTGTGCTTTGAGGACGCGAGACTTAAATAATTTGTCCGGCTGTAGTTGGGGAACCTATAAGGAGTGAATGAAGCAATTATTTTGAATGATTTCTCAGAACACCTTAAACAGGTTATTGAAAACAGAATCAGGCCAGAATGCTGGATGCAGGTATACTTGTATTAATTCTAGTAATTGAGAAATGTGCTTATAAATCTTTCTCAGTATTCCCCAAACAGCCCTGAAAGTCTGTAGTTAATTACTCAAAATTAGAGGAAAGAAAAAGTTTGGAGTTGCCTGGTGTCAGCCTGCAGTTCTCAGTGGGAGTACTCATTTGGAAAAACAGACAGGAGAAGGTTTTCTTGTCTTAAATCCCTGTTTTTCCCCTGTAAGACGATACAACTGAATTGAGCAGTGTTTCACTCGTGCTACTATCTAGTAAAGCTCTTGGAAGGTTGAAAAAGGACTCTGTGGTTTTAGTGCTCAGTCTGGGAGCCAAACAAATGCATTTGAGAGCGTGCAGCCGTGCCCAGGACAGAGCGCGGGTGTCCGGGCTCCTGCACAGCACTCGCAGGAGTGGTCTGACAAGGAGCATCAGCTGCAGGCTGCAGGGGGACTGGAGAAGGGCTCACAGTGGTCCAACAGCCACTCCTGCTACCGTCTTGGTCCTCAGCAGCCTGGGCTGGTAAAGCACTCAAGGCATCATCCAAAGCTACAGGTCTTTGTTCCTTCTTGTCTGGAGCAGCCAGCTCTGCACACATGGTGTGCATTGATGGTACCCACTGGTAGGGGATGGGTACTGTGTGCATTTCCATGGCTGAAGAGCAGGAAGAGCTCAAGTCCTGTAGCTGGATGTCCCCTGGCATGGTCACACACTGTCTCTGAAAAATATTGGGAGTGTTTCTTAAAGACAGTACAGGCAGAGCAAAAGGGAAGGTGGCTCCGAAGGGGTGCCTCTAGCACAGGGGTAGGGGTGAGGAGGTGCGGCTGGAGGGAAGCACGTGAAACTTATGGAGGTGTTTTGGTGTGGTTTGTGTTTAATTTCTCTCTGCACAGGGTATACACTCGATAGACAAAAACATAATCAGAGGGGCTCTCTGGTGCGGTGTTGTTACAGGGCAGAGCTTTGCTCCTACAAAGGGTTGTGAGCACACTTCTGTTCAGCACAAACACTGGAAATTCTCGCTAATGCAGGGTGCAAGTGGGAAGCTAATTGAGGAAAACAAAGGGAAACCTAACCTATGACAGTGTCGTATTTGCCTCCGGCTCTCTAACACCTTATTCTGAAGCATTCCAGTGGGGCTGTAAAGGGAAACAGACTAAAGGTCCAACAGTGTAATTTGGCAGTGTAGCTCCTCTGTACTCTGCAGCATCAAAATGGATTTTCTTTCATACTCATTTTGCCATTGTGGTCAGTTATGGATTTCAGCTAAGCTTAAAACCAGTTCTGTGACAGCTTTTAGTGTGGACACAACTTTCTTGGAATTTGTTTCTCCAGTCCCGTAGCATATTTGAAGAAGTAACATGCCTGAAGAAGGATGCCCATTGCGTTCTCCAGTCTGGAATGGAATGTGCTAGTGTTCATATTGCATTATGTGTGGCATTCATCTCTGCAAGGTTAATTACAACAGGCAACTGGACATCACCTGCATGTACTGAATCACAGAGCAGGTTGCTTAAAAAAATCAAACTTAATAAGCAACCATTCTGATTCAGATACAGGGTAAAATTAGAAGAGGCATTTTCAGAGTAAGGTACTAACTGTATTCTTGATCCAGCTCTGAGCGTATCCAGTGTCACCCTTACACTCTTGCTGGGTCTCCTGGTATGGAACCGTGAAAGGTACTGTCCCTGCCTGTGACCTGTGTGTGGTCTGTTGTGTATAACTGCAGTCACCTCACTAAACCTGACTTTATATTCAACACCTATGATTTGCTTCTCTTTGGGAGCAGTGACCACCCAACAACCAAGCTTCTTAAAGCAAATTATTTGTTCACTGCAATGTGAATGAAAGCATCTGAAAGCTGTGACTCTGTATGTGGTTTTTTTTTTCAGCCTGGTAATACACAACTCCCCCAATGCTTACCTGGTAAAACAAGCTTTGAAAGCTTCCACCAGCATCTCTCCCTGAATAGCCCCCTGGCAAATGACACAAGTTTATCCAAAAAAGACAGTTTTTTCTTCCCTATTGGCAGCCCAAGTGACCTGAAGAAGCTTTTGTGCCCCAAAGGTTTATGCTTTTTTGTTTGCCCTTTTTTGGTTCGTTTTGGTTTGTTTTTTTTCCTTCCCAGCTCTGTTGATTTGGTCTGGTGCTTACTGATTTGTAAGTCAAAACTGTAAGTCACAGTTTGTAAAATTAAGTAAATTTCAGCTGCCTCCTGGGCACTCACGTAGGTGATGTTCAACTTCAGTGGCTGCTGAAGGTCAGTGGGCTTGTCCTGGTGTTCCTTCTTGTCTGAATTTCTCTTTCTAAGTGGAGGTATTGGTGTGCCAGAAGTATTCTGCCCATGCTGCATGGAAGGAGGTACTTGAGATGACTTTAAAAAAATCCAGCCCCCTCTGAGTGTGCCTGGTGTGGTGTGACCCAACGGGATGTTCAGGCTTCAGCGGGATTGGGAAACGGTGAGACTGCAACACGCTTTAGCGAGGTCATTCCTCTTTATGTAATTCCTCCAGCATTTTGAGAATTCTCCACCCAAAATGAAGTCATGTGATACTGTTGTAGATTATTTGCTGGCTTAATTGTCCTAAAACACCATGGTTGCTGTGTTTCTTTCGTAGTTGATATGGGCCCGTTCTCTTTGCTCTCCTGAGTGTGGAAGGCTGTTGGGTATGGGTGCGTGGTGCTGGCTGCTCACAGATGTGAAACAGCTGAATGTCTTACATGTGTCCACCTGTGAACCAGAACAAACCTCACCTCGGTCTGGGTTTGCTCATTTGACTATGTCACCTTACATTGGAAAAATAAATAAACTAAGAATGCAGCCCGGGTCTGTAAATGTTGCTGGCTAAGAGGTCAATTTGAAACACCTACGGCTGTTCAGTTCCTGCCAGGGGTGTTGGCAGCACTGTGGAGGAGCATCACACCTGAGGGGAAGAGCTGACCTGGGCAGAAGGCTCCAGGAGCAGGCTTTCGCACGGTTTGGTCACCAGCCTTTCTCTGAAGACCTTCAGGTGCCACAGGTCCTCCTTCAGGGCAGGGGTCTTACGTCTTGAACACTTTTCTCCCAAATGCAGTTTATTTTGTGCAGGGAAGGGGAATGATTTATGCTGTCCTGGTTCCTTATTTTTACCAGAGCTCTGCTGACAGCCTCCAGCTGAGGGAGTTCTTGGTATTTTTAGCCTGAGTTATTTAGCCATTTGAGCCTCTTTACATGTTTCCCCAGTATATGTTAACTGGGGGGGAAATGGTTCTTGTCCCTTAATATATTCACGAGCATGCTTGCCAAATTGCCTGCACTCATTCGCAGGAATCTGAACACTTCAGAGCTGGGGGGGAAGTTTGAGTCCTGGTCTGCGGTGTTTGAATCAGCCTTATCACTCCATTCCCTGGCTGATGCTGCTGTAGCTGTGTGCTCACTGGATCTTCATCTTTATTTTGAGAGGTTCTGTTTAGTGTTAAAAAAGTATGTGATTGATACTCTGCTTTAACAGTAAATAAACTTTAAAAAGCGGAGAATTGTAAAATGGAACTTGTGCTATGGAATGTGAATTCTCTGAAATTCACTTTTTTCCCAAGTATCTTTTAAGCAGCATCCTCCTCTATATTATTACTGTTACTGCTTTATTGATTGCCTGGCTTCCAGTCTGATGAGGTTCTTCAATATTCCAAATATTGAACTTGCTGGCACATCTTGAATGCACAGCATTTTCAAGTTTCTGAATAACCTTTCCCTTCCATGAAATTTACATGAATGCTGCTTTGAAAGAAAATATATAAAAATATATAAAAATATTTCATGTCAACCTTTTGCCTTTAAGGACCACTTTAACCTGTTTAACCATAATTTCACAAGTCCTGCTATCATCAGTTCTTTTTATTGACAAGTTTCAGATTAAAGATGAAAAGCTGTCTTGGCTTTTTTTGGCAGGTCTGTTCCTGTGTATGGGAAACAATAATCTGATTGAATGGTAGTTCTGGTTAGGTCACTGGACTAACGCCTTCTTTAGGCAAATGATTCCTCCAAATTTCTTTGAGAATGTTACTGCTGTGGTTCTGCTTACTGGCTGTGTGTTGATTTGCCTCAGTGACGTGTAGTGATTCCAGAGGTCTCTCTGTAGGACTGGGAAGGGGGGAGTGAGGCAGGTGGTGGAAATCAGGCCCAATTTAGAATGAGAATTAAATGGCATTTGCTGTTGGGTATGAATCGTCCATACTGCCTTTTCCTTGCTAGCCCCTCCAAGGTGTTTATTTATGTATGGCAGTGTATCACATTGCTCTCCTCCTACGCACTCAGCTATCTGAAGCAATTCTGCAGAGTGGGGAGATGACTTCGTGCCATCTATGCGGAGCCTTTGTCTTGAGTCCTCTGGCTGCCAGTCTGGTTTGTGGCATCAGTCAGAAGTGCCTGGAGGCTGCCAAGAACCACCAGGATATCCTATTAATTGGGACCAGCTGGATACAAGTGTGCATTGGCAAGCCTACAGCAGCTCTACGCAACCCCTTACAGCAGCTCTTCACCACCCAACTATTTCTTTAGGGACCGTGAACCTTCCAGCAGTCGTTTGCAAAGCTGAAGCCTTAAATCTGGCACCTAAAATAGTAGTGGTTTGGGTTTGCTTTGGGTTTTTGTTTTGTTTTGTTTTTTGTATTTGTTTAATCCCAACTCCCCTGCTCCCCCTTGGGACTGGGCAGTCACCACTCCCTACTCAGACATAAATCTCTGTTTGAGGATCCAATTGAATGTACTGGTTTGGTTTTCTTGTTCAAAGCATTTAGAAAGAAGTTTGTGTGGGTCCTTACTGAGCACTGTGGAGGTTCTTTTCTTGTAAGGTTAACCTTTTGGAGACACGGTCTTCTCAAGCTGTCAGCTGTGGGGCCTTTTAAAGACAGGTTCTACATTGTACCCCTGGATATCAGCTACTTGTTGTGCCTTTTTGCATGGAGGATCTCTGCACACCTTTCAGAACGTGGTGTTATGTAGGCTGCTGCTGTTTGGCAGTGATCCCTGCTCTGAGGTAACTGATGCTGCTGGGAAGCTGTGGAGCAACACCACCACCTCAGATATGCTGCCTGGGCTGTATTGGGGCTTCTCAGTGGGACTGCCAGGTTAGCTAAATACTGATCTTCATCTTCTTAACACTTAGTGAGAACAGGCAAAATGTCATTACTTTTAATTGTTTTGTAACAGCCTAATGCAATCACACTGCTGGCATCGTGGTTGGGATTTTAATGGGTTTTTTTCCTTCTTTGCAAATCCGGTCCTAGATAAGTTTGTTTTATTTTGCTGACGAATTTCCTGTGCAACTCCTTTTAAACTGTCATGTGAATTGCAGGGACCCTAAATAAACCGAGGATATGTCTCCTCATTTTTGCCATTTGTGCCACTTTTTCCAGCGGTCCTTCCTGAGCACGAAGCACGATGGAGCAGAACGTTGGAGGCAGGGGAGATGTTGCAGCTGGGCTGCACTGACTGACTTCAGCTCAGAAGTTTCATAGGCTCGTTTCAAGATTATATTTGAAATCTTCTAATAACGACTAAGCCAAATCCTGCTTTCTTTATGAGATCTGACAAGATCACCGTCCATGTGATTTTATTTGTTGTATTCATGGCAGCCCCGGGGAGGGAAATAACTGGAGCAGGAATGAAGCTGTGCTTTGCTGCACAACACAACAGAGCTCTATAGCAACTTGGCCACTAGGAGCAAACAGCAGCGATTCTAAATAGTTTTGTCTTTCCGTGCAGCTATTTATGTGAAATGCACAGTCGCATGCAAGCAGTGGCTGGACTCGTTAGCCCATGTAGAGTAAACGGGAGATAATCACGCATCCTGGTACCAGGCAGGTCATGCTGAGCTGGAGCTTTGGGAACTGGAGTGCCTGGTAAAACCAGTCCTTACTGGGGGAGTCTCCAGTTAATCTTCAATTCCAGTTACTGTGCTTGAAATGTAGTCCTGACACTGGGAAGTGAGCACCTACCCACAGGACAGTTTCTGTGCATTGTTCACCTTGAGCGAGGTGTGAAGAGCACACTTGGGCGCTGATCCTCCCTCCTCACCTGCAGGTGTGAGAGAGGAGAGCTACAGCCCAAAGACCTGCCAGTTGGCTCTGGAAAGTTAGAAATAACACACAGATACTTGGAATAGAAGCTTAATGGATGGTGTTCTCTGCACAGGGCAGTGTGCTGCACGCTGGAGTGTGGGGCTGACAGCACAGACGCTGATTTGGGGTTCAATGACTGGATTTGATTGGTTGTTTTTTTGTTTGATTGTTTTGTTTGGTTTTGTTTTTAATTTTTGTATTACCTGGATTTGAGGATGGTGGCACCACTTCAGTGTGTAATCATCCAAGTTATGTTCAAATCCACGTAAGCTGTACAGGTCACCCAGGCATTTGGTGCATCGTGTGTTAAACACAGCAAAACTGAACAACACAGATATATTGTTATATTAGTAACTTTCTGAAACAACAATCACATCAATACTTTGTCAGCATTTTTGGGGGCCGCATTTGGCACATTTTGAAATTAGAAGTAGTAACATATTCTCTTACTTTTATACCATTTTAAAGAAAGTTCTTTTATAGACCTTTCCGTGAAAAAAACTCTTAAAAGTTTCCAAACAACAGGATAGATCATTCTGGTCTGAATGATAGGAAATTTCAGCCTCTTAGATAACCTGTATTCTTGCATTCATTTATAGTTATTTCAGTAATGCTGTCTAAGGATGAATATAAAAAGAAATCCTTGCTATCTCTTGTATTTTACTTCCAGAAAAAAATTAAAATACTCTTAATATGTCAATGGTTTAATGGAATTGTCACTGTAGAGTTGTGATCAAACACATGAAAGAGTAAAAAATGTCGCCTGCCTCTTGAATTTGGTGTGAGATTTTCACAAACAAGCAATAGCTCATGATTCTTGAAGTCAATAGGTAAGGTTACTAAAATAGAGAGGTACTGGGAAAATAGTTTTTCCTATTTTAGTAAGTGGTCCCCCCAGTGAAATGAAGAGATGACAGTGATTTTTTTGCATACGTAGATATCTGAGTGTTGCAAATTAAACAAATTAAGTGTAAGTTTTGGTTTCCTGAGGGGTACATGCAGCTGTTGTGCTGACCAAAACAGCGTTCCCAAGTATAGTGGTAAGGAAACTTCCAGCTTGTCTAAAGGCTGTCGTGAGGCGTAAGCAAGTGCAGGGCTGAGGACAAGCCCCAGGGCTGCCAGAGTACAGGCACCAACCCACATGCAGCAGTGGAAGAGGAAGCTTTATGGACAGGGCATGAAGAGCGGGTCCTCGGCTGTTGTAGCGCTTGGCACAGGAGTGCATAAATTATAAAAAGGAGAGCAAAATACAGCAAAATAATCAGCAGGTCTTGAGTGTGCTTTGTATGAATGCAAAAGGCAGAAGCTGCCTTTCTGCAGAAGAAGGGGCCTGTTTTGTGAGCATGCCTACACCCCACGCTCACAAAGCTGCTTGCCCCTGATGTCTCCGGCAGGTCTGGACAGGAGATGAAGCAGGACCTTCCTTGTGAGTTCCCCTTCTTATCTTCTGGGGGAGCTTGGTCTCAGTACCTTGAACTTGGGCAGGGCATAAGGCTAAGTGAAGCATGACAGCTTGGACATCAGGAAAGATTTCTTCCCTGTGAGGGTGATTGGGGGTGGGAATGGGTTGCCCGGGGAGGTGGTGGAGTCCCCGTCCCTGGAGGTGCGCAGGAGGTATCTGGATGTGGCCCTGGGTGATATGGTTTAGTGGTGATGTAGGGAGGGGTTGGGCTGGATGAGCTTGGAGGTCTCTTCCAGCCTCTGTGGTTCTGTGCACTCTGAAAGCAAATTGGCTGTGTGCTATGTGTTTCATAAAATCATAGGATGGTTTGGTTGGAAGTGACCTGAAAGCTCATCTTGTTCCAACCACCCAGGTTATTCCAAGCCCCATCCAACCTGGCCTTCAACACTGCCAGGCAGGGGCAGCCACAGCTTCTCTGGGCACCCTGGGCCAGGCTCTCACCACCCTCACACCAAACAATTTCCCTCTCATATCCAATCTAAATCTATTCTCTTGCAGTTTGAACCTGTTCCTCTTGTCCTAGCACTACATGCCATGTCATCCCCAGCGTGTCACAGGGAAGCCTGATATTGTCCCCTTCGCCCTTCACTTCTAGTTTAAAGCCATGTCAGTGAGCCCTGCAAGGTCCCAAGCAAGGCCCCTCTTCCCCCTTTGGGAAAGGTGGGTCCCATCAATGGCAGCAAGCCTGGTGCCGTGTAGGCCACCCCATTATCAACAGACCCAAAGCTGTGGTGGTGACACCAGCCATGGAGCCATGTATTAATGGACTGGATGGGTCTGTTTCTCCCAGTGTTGCCATCCACAACAGGAGGGAGAGGAGGAGGGATAACCTGTGCCCCAGCTCCCCTCAGCCCCCATCCCAAGGCCCAGTTCTACTGCTATCAGGCCACACCAACGCCATGGACAGGGTTCTGTCCTGGCATTGAGCTTTAGGAGTAAGGAGAGGAATTGCTCATCTTCAGGATTTGCTGTCCATGGAGCTGAAATGGCCCCTGGTGCTGCTGGGTGAGCCACCAGGCTGCACCATGCACTGCGAGCTGGCGTGGGACGATGGAGCTCTGTCAACACCGTGGTGGAAGCAATGTGTGATCTGGTGATACCAGTCAGGGTTATCTTCCTGCTCACCAGCAGGGTCCATGCCGTCTGTGTGCGGAGATGGGGTGGTGTGGGACGGCCTTTCTGAGGAGATCCTTTCTCCCTTTGTTGGCCACAGCAGATCTGGTCGGTGAAAGTGATTCTTGAGATTGTGGGGAGGTGTTGGTAAAAGGCCCAGGAGGAGATAAATGCTGAGAAGTAGAGGGTGAAAGGCCCAGTCAGACTTTGCTCATCATCAAATCCCCGTGCTCCCATGGGGCTTAAATCCAGCCTCATGGCTGGTGCCAGTAACAAGCTACTTCAAAAAAATACCTTTTATTAATTATCTTTCTGCTCCATTCTGTGGCTATAGCATCTGCAGGGAGACTTAGGGATATTGCACGATTACCATTAGAAATATTTTATAAAGGTAGGCTCCGTGGGGCCACAGACTTCTTTTGCTTTCATCCTAGCAAGACTTACGTTTCTCTGATCACTCCTTTTTTCCCCCCATTTCAACATTTCTGGGAGCGAAGAGGCTGCATTGTCTGACAGAAAATACTGTAGAGATTAATGTGTGTCCAAGTGCATCTCTCCATCTGTTGCAGTTTCTTGATTGATGCAATTACGGGCTTACCTACCTCTGCTTGTCCCTTACACTGTCTTCAAGGGCAACCTCTGTCGTTTTCTTTTGGGTAGAAGGCAGCTGAGTTTTAGGTTGCAGTCCCTTTGCCTTTTAACAGTGATTATCACAGCAAGGTTTGAGCTGTCTTGGAAAGAGAGAGCCATGAGGAATCATTGAGTAGCCATCTTCTAAAAAGCAAGGACATGATTTAGGTCAGAAGCACTGTGAAGGTAGCACATTGCAAAATAATGAGCAGCTTCATGCTGGGGTTGTCCAAGTTTCACATTGGACTTGACTGATCTTTATCTCAGGTTTACTTGTTCAGTTGTTACTCCAGTACATGCATCTTTCCCCCCACATGTTGTCATTTTGTAGTTTAAGGACATAGAAACATAGAGTCATAGAATCATCAGGATTGGAAGAGACCTTCAAGCTCACCCAGTCCAACCCCCACCTCCATCCCCACTCACCCACAGCACCCAGCGCCACATCCAGATGTCTCTTGAACACCTCCAGGGATGGGGACTCCACCACCTCCCTGGGCAGCCCATTCCCACCCCCAATCACCCTCCCAGGGAAGGAATTGTCCCTCATGTCCAATCTGACATCTTCAAACCTAGTCAGTGCTTTGTATTTGCAATCTTCAAAGCACTGAATAGCTACATAAATGAGTGCAGAAAATTGTATTCATCACCCTGAAGGGTGCTAAAGACCTCTTTAGTGACTCCAAATTCCATGTGCATTGCCATGATGTTAGTGCCATGTTCCTTACAGCTGCTGTAACCACCATATCTGCTCTTCAGACTCCCACCTGGTACCTCCATCCAGGTCCACCTTAGGCTGTCTTGGCCCAAGGATCTTAAATGCTGCATAATGTGGTGTGTCATTCTGTGTTATTTCATAGAATCATAGAATGATTTTGGTTGGAAAAGACCTTTAAGATCACCAAGTCCAACCATTAACCCAGCACTGCCAAATTCACCACTAAACCATGTCCTGTAGCACCACATCTGCACTTCTTTTATATGCCTCCAGGGATGGTGACTCAACCACTTCCCCGGGCAGCCTGTGCCAGGCCCTGACAGCCCTTTCAGGGAAGAAATTTCTCAGTGTCTTTCCTTTCCTAGTGTTTTCTTTTGGCTAAATGTACATGGGTATTGTCCCCTATGTTTGCTCTGTTTTCCTCTTTCTCACACATCTTATAAAGCAATGGTTAGTCTCTTAATTTATGAACTTTAGACTAGTTTTTTATTCAAATTATGTAGTTGTTCTCTTTTCAACTTTCCTGTGAACTTCATATGGGCAAGAACTACTGTTTGTGCTTTTGTGTTAAGTGAGATGGCACACAGAAGACATAATTTAGGTCTGAAAAGGACATTTTATATTTAAGCCTTGGCTGTGATTTAGATTTTCTAATTGACTTAAAATGAGTAATTTTGAGCTGCATGAATTAATTTTACACTGTGAGCCTTTGTTTTTGTCTTTTATTTTCCACTAATGTAATGTCTCTTTCCCGAGTGAGTCCAGGCTGCTGGGAACAAGGAGTTAAGAAGCTATGCTGTGTTCTTCCTGATACTGGGTTGGGGTTTTTTTTTGCATGTGGTCTTACTCGAAGTCGGTTGTTGTTCTCTGACAGAACATGCTTTCAAAGATGGGCAACACAAGTGATGTGTAGCACCACTGGTGCTTTGGTTTGATGTTCCACCAATTCGCTTTGGTCGCATTACATCTCCTAGCATTGCCCAGGAAGGATGCCTTCTGTAAGGAAAATTCCGAGTTTAGTAAAAAAAATGCTGCAAGTTTAAGCACCATTACAAAGCTGTGGCTGAATACCGACTTACCGGGTTGGAGACAAATCCAAGGGAAGGGAAGTGCAGACAGGACTAAGTGGTGGTGTTCCTTGTGTCTTGACATTAAAGAACTTTTCTTGCATTTTGCTATGCTGAAGGTATTTGCTTTAAATTTAATGCAGTTCTCATGTGAGAGGAATAACAATTATAGTAAAAGCAAGCCAGTGCAGTGCAGGAGTCACAGAATGCCTCACACATAATAAAACTGATAACTGATTTTAATAGTAAAAACACACAGAATGTCAGGTACGCTGAGACTGAAGCCACTCAGTTAACGTACAGACAATTTCCAAAGTCTATTTTTAGAACCTAGGGTGGCAAAATGCAGTTTTCCTAAAATTTTCATTCCCTGTTGAGCAAGCCAGAGATCCTGGGCAGCCTTGGCTGAGATGATCTTGTTAAAAAGAGAACTTCTCAGGCTCTCCAGCTGCACGTGATCGGAGGAGTGGGAGAGCCGCTGCGCAGGCGCCTCAGCACCCAGTGTTATCTGCATGGGAGCACCCTGCCACGGGGCTGCTGGCTCTGGAGATTAATTGTGTCAACGACAAGTCACCCTGGGAAGCAGGAAAGGCTTCTCTGGCAGCGTGGGGGAAAACAAAAGCTGGTCATAGTCCAGTGTTGGGGCAAAGAAGATGTATGTGAGTTTTATAAATAGCATATGGGAACCAACCTGGCATCTTAGGTGTCCTCCTGAAATAGCATGTGCAAAGCACAGAGCCAGCGAGTGGGATTTTCAGGAGAATTTAGCATATGGAAAACCTGCAGCAAAGAATTTGGCATGAAAATTTGCCTTTGGTTTGCTGGTGATGGGGTACTAAGGCAGCTCATCTGAGTAGCACCTCCTGTGCTTATGGAACCAGGTAGCCAGGTGCCCAAGGTGGAAAACCAAATTTATCCAGTGGTTGTGTGACAGAGGGATAAAATGCTATTCTTGTACCTAAACATGGTTCTAGTTTCACTTACCATGGCACCGTAACCAACTCACATGAATTTTTGGGAAATCCACTGCATATATTGCTGAATTCTGAGATAAATGATAGGCTGTGCTATTTGGTTGTATTTTTATATGACAAAATGTGGATCACTGTTAAGTTCTTTGTAAGTAGTGTTTTCTTCATAATGCAGCAGTTAAAATGCTGCAGACTCTTGTGTTATGGAAGTAAAGGCCAGTCCAGTCATGCCTTATAGTAAGGATTCTTTTATAAATTGTTTATAGAGGGCTAATAAATAATTAATGTCTGTTATTAAATAGGTTACAGGCATGAAGACTGTGTATTATATATGGCACTAGGAGGTGTTAAAGACAGTGTTTTGTCTAACTGCTGCACTAAAATCCTTAACAAATGACCCTTTGTTAAAATGTATATTAAACATTTACTTTACTTAATACAGATTTATAAATACTTTATATTTAATACTAAATATAATCCCAGGACTTGACTCCAGCCCTCTGGTAAAACCCTGCTGAGGCGTGAATGAAGCAGGGTTAGCTTTCTGAGATGACGGTGAAATACAGAGCTGTGAACGCCTGGTGCTGTGCTGACAAGCTGTCTTCTGGTAACATACTAATAAAAGAAAAATTTAAAAACTAATTAATATGTTTTCAAAACAGACGTAGGACCAAGTCGAGCATCAATAATTTGGGAGATAAAGTAGGGTGTTGTAACTCGAGTACAAGATTTAGAGTCAAACCTCATTTTGAGTCAAGTTGAGAGTAAAAAATGGTATTCCTAATGAAAATTAATCTCTGTATTTAAACAAGCAGTTATGTTTTGTTTATATTTGGTTTTAATGTAACCAGATACTGATGCAAATGCCAGTCTTGCATTTAATGCAGATTTGTGTATATGTGTGCTCTTTCTTGTGAGTCTGTTTCCAGTTTTTCCTTTCCTTTCAAGGAGGGAAGCATTCACAGATGCATTTCACATCATACTGAATTAATGTGACAGACATACCATGAAGCTTTTTCTTCTGGTCATGGGAGAAGTGGCTCTTTGTGATTCCTCCCCTCAATCATTTTTTCTTTAATGGTAACTGATTGTTTCCGTTCATTTCAGGCATGGTGATTTGTCTGCTTTAGTCCATCTCTATGAAGTGTGAGACAGGTCTGACGCGTATTCGGCACTTGGCCTTCGGGGAAGCCCTTTTTCAGTATGTGTTGGGATGAGGTTACCAGCAGCTGTTCGGTGGAAGAGGAGATTTGAGCCTCTTCTCCAGTTTGGTCCCAGTGTTGTCTCCTCTCGCTTCACAGTTGGCTTCTTTTGCTGTTGGAACAGCCCTGTAGAGAAACTTGTGTACAGTGGAAGGGATGTATGAAGGTAGGACTCAACTGTGTGGGGAGCAGGGTGCGGAATAAGCTGCATGTGATGAAGATAAGAGGGAAGATGGTGCAAATTCATTCTTTGGAAACAGTCTATAAAATCACAGAAGTGTTGATTAGAGGAGGCCCTTGGAGGTCATTTAGTCCAGAAGTTTTGCTTGAAGTGCGTCCATCATGAGAAGTAGATCAGTTCAGCCATGACTTTGTGTAGCTGCTCTTGGAAACCTCCAGTGATGGAGGTTCCCCAGCCTCTGCAGATAAACCTTTTCCAGTGCTCTCTGCTTTGTGTATGTTGTACCACTGTAAGAAAACCATACAGCTGACTCACTCCAGGGGTAAACTCGGCAGAGATTTTCAGGGTGGACGTCTCTTGTGTCAGTCATCCATGTTCAGTCACAAGTGTTTGTCATTGGTACAGGACCCAGGATAACAAACCAAAACCAAGGTGGACTATTTTTGTATGTCAGGTGGAAAATAGCTTTGTGCAGGGGTTGATTTCTCCATGGTTGCAAGAACTGCAAGGGTGGAAAAGGGGCTGCTTTGTTGTTATCCGCACTCTGGTGTGACTCGTGGTAACTTCTCATCCAAACAAAGGTTTCTGCATTCTGTTTTGCACCCATGATTCGACTAGCATTCCACCACGAAAATATAGCGATTTGTAAGCCCACTGATTGAAACCATGTTTTGTGAGAACTGGAATTTTTTTATTTATTTCAAGCAAACAGTTAATATAGAAACTGGAGAGGTCAGTAATGAATCACAAGTGTTGTCTTTTCACTTCAGTGCTATTCACTGCAAGTTTAGTACAGTTTTCTTCACTCATTTTTCACAGTTATTCAGAAAGCTGAATTAACATTCACCTGGAGAAAGCATGTACATGCTGAAAGAGAGTACATTTTGATGCATAATATTAATTTATCATTTAAAAGTGTTGTGTAACATAAAATTACAGTTTCATAAGAATTTGATCATTATGCATTGTTAAACTGAAGTGGTTGTGTCAAAAAAAATTGATGTGTTCAGCTTTTCCATTTGTGAAACATGAAACAGAAGCATAAATCGATTTATTTATTTAAGCTGGTAAAAAGAAATATGTAGCTTGGCAGAAAGAGTAAAAGACTCTTGCTAGCTTTTTCTCATCGGCAGGTACTGAAAGCAACTCGTACAGTATCTCTGGGGGAGTCAAGTAAAGCTTTCCCCCCTGCCCCTCACCTTTCCCACCCCTGGCAGCACTAACATCATGGCTTAGCAGAGGTGATGCTGGCAGGCTGAAGAAGACAGTCTGTAGAAAAGGTCAGTCTCTTTTCTCTTGCCTCTGCAGGTAGGAGTCTTGTTCAAGATGAGGTTCAGCATGGCAGATCTCTTGCTCTCTGCGAGGTGTGCTGAGCAGACCGCTGCTTCTTAGGTGGGAATCTGCTCTTAAGATAATTCATGATTAATTTCTTTTTTCCTGGTAAAAAACAGAGAAAATGAAGAAAGGATGATGGGGGTAATAATTGAAGCATGGCATAACAGCATAACTATTGCAATGTGTGTGTGTGTAGCTTTGTGGCTTGAGATCAAATCTGTTTAATACCATATAAATAACTCCAGTCAATTTCAGATAGCGTGTAAACAACCTCTTAAATACAAATATTTGCTGAATATTAATATTTAATAGAGAAATGAAAAACATGTTAAAGTTGTGTGAGTCTTTTAAATCAACTTCTCTGTGTTCTCAAGCAGTTTGATCAGAATTCTTTAAAATGTCACTGAGAAGGAATTAGAAGTGCTGCTCAGGCAGTAGTTTGAACCTCAGCAGTAGGCAAAGTAGTGTTTATATTTAATAAAACGTTTTTGAGTACATTTTGAAGTTTTCTTTTTTTCCTTCACTATGATTACAGAGGATGTTTAGATAAAACACCTTATCACTGGTCATGTTTGGGAAAATGTTTTTGAAACTCTGCTTCTGAAACTACCTCCGTGCCTGAAGTTCTTGCACACAGCACAGCGGCATTTTTAAATTGTGATCCTTTTGGTCCATTGAGACATGGTCACTATCTGTCTCCTTTTTGTGGGGAGCTGACAGTTGTGAGTACTTTGCTGTGCTCGGTATGCTGATGGTAATCCCTGGGGGTATTAGGGATGTGGCTGTGCTGCCATGGCTGGGGCCAGGTGTGGGCTCACACAGCTATACCAATAGGTGTGCAGTGTTGGGGCTTATTGAAGCATAAGCCATGATGCTAACTTCTGGAAGCTTATATTGTTTGGCTGCCAAGAACCCATATGATTTTGGTTTTTATCCCCCCACCCCCCCTTCCCATTTTTCTTACCCCTCTTCTTTTTAACTTCCCCCAGCTCCTGGCATCTCACAGCCTGTCCATGTCCTGTTGAAGTCTCCCATTCAGCTGTTTGCTGTCCTGCTGCAGCAATGGCTTCTTGGCAGTATGGCTTTGACACATGTTCTGCATGGCCTGACTTGCCTGCCTGTGAGCTATCAGTGAAGTTAGACTAAAAACTGAATCCAGTATGGATTATAGTATTTGCTAATACTTACGTACAAAACTGAGAAAATAGAACTCTCTGTTTCCCAGTGTAAGATAACCTTTTCTGAATGGAGTATGTACTGTACAGAAGTGCGTTTGTAATTGGTAAGAGCAGAGCAGCCCATCTGAGCTGTGTCCTGCACATGGTACAATTGCAGTCTCCTTGATGCCTACATCCTTTGAATTTTGGTTTAGAAATAAGAAGTACTCCGGAGATTATATGAGAAGTGATTTGCTTATTCTCCCTGTTTTAATTATGAAAAAATACAATAGTATATCAATTTTTCCACTAACCATCAGCTGGCAGTATGGAATCAAATGCTTTTCATCCCCCTTTGTCCATTGTCTGGTGTCTTCCTTCCGGAGACCAGCAAGTAGCAGCAATGTGGAGAGTTAGCTTTTCTGGACTGCCAGTCAAACATTTGGTGTTACAGCCTCACAACTGCAAGATTTTATTGTTGCTGTTTGTTTTTCCTATTGTGGAGCAACTCTTTGTTAGCCAGAGTTTGAATATCTTCCTTCTGTTGATGGAATTCTTTCTGTTTGAGAGGTATTCTCACTGTAAAAATTGTGGGAGGATACTGAAGCTAGGCTTTGGGGTTTTTTATGGTCTGCATTTCAAAAGAAAGTATTTCCAGTAACTTCAGTTTGGAGTCCAAGCAAGTTGTCTGTGAAGTTGAAGAGCAGATATATTTGGGTAGTGGGCTGTCCCCTGGGCAGTCTCAGCAAACCTGCCATGTGCACAGTGCAGCCTGCAGTGGGTGCTTGAGTGTATCTGGGGTTGTGGCTGAGTGGAAATGTTGGGTGAGCAGGGGGTCTGGGCTGATCCTCCCTGGCCGTGATCCCATTTGGGGAGCAGCAAGGGAATACTGCAGCTGTCTACTCATCACGTCTCTGTCAGTCAAGGAGGGGACAAGGGGAGAACCTGCCTCCCAGCAGATGTGTGAGAGCCCAGCAGGCAGGTGTGACAGGGCAGGTGGGTCGGGTAATACCAGCGCCGCTGACCTGGGGGCGAAACAGCAGTGGTTTGAGGAGGAGGAGTGTGCATGGCGTTCTGCAGGGTCAGCTCATGTGTGCTGAGGAGTTCTGTACATATCCTTGCACTTACCTGTACACATAAAGACTGGTTTTGGGTTGGGGTAGTTGCTGTTCTGTTTTTCTGTTTTAGAGAAATGCCTTGAGGTTCTCCACCTCAGTCCCCAGTGCAGAACTGCTTGCCCAACATGAGCAGCCATCTCGGAGCCCGGGGGTGGTTATTCCCAGTCACCAGCATCTGGTAGGGAAGCTTTATGGTTCAGATAGATGCTTAGTTGTCATCTGCTAGACCCCAGGGTTTAGAAGGGTGAAACTAATAGCACACCCTTGAAAACTGCTTTTCCTGGTGGCCCGAGCTGTCTGGTGTTGCTCGAACCTGTGCCATTCAGTGCACTGTTAAGCAGGTGAGCAGCACTCACGGCCTCTGCAGAAGAACTGGCTCAGAGGGAATGAAGGAACTGCATGAAAGTTCATGTCAAAGTCAACAGTGTGTCATCTGCAGCTCTGCAGCTGCAAAGCATTCAAAGGCAATGACCCAGCCCCCAGTATAAATACACAAAAGCTGTTCTGAAGTGGAGGAGAAGGGCTGCAGGCTTCAGAAAAAGCTGGTTTTACCCCTCATTACCTGCACTGCCCAGGTGTTGGGGAGCAAGCACAGTCTCCAGCTCTGGCAGAGCAGTGTTACTGGAGAGGTAGTGAATGTACTGCTGACTCCATGCTGAGATCCACATGGACACCTCCTGGTACCCACAGGTTGGTCACAGCCGGTGCTGCGGCCACACTGGGCACACAAACAGCCTCAGCTGCCATGAGTGGGGCAGGACAGACACTGTCCCCTCTGGATGGAGGCCAGGATGGTTACACTGAGATCAAGGTTCGCTTCCCTGGTTTCTAGCAGTGCCAGTTCTTCTGTCAGAGAAGGGATTTTGATTTTACTGAGGTAGAATTCATCTGATCTGTTCGTGAGACACGGAGCCAATGACACGTTCATGGCTCATCTGGTCCAAAAAGGTGAAACTTCGGTGGTGAGGATTGTTCCTGAGTGGTTGTCAAGCCCTGGGCCCTTTATTTTTTTCTTCTCAAAAGATGTGCACTGGACTTCCTTAAGTTCTTCCAGGTTCAGAAAGCATTTTGACTCATTTGTCAGCACTCCTGAGGGAACATTCTCCCACCATCTCCCCTGTAGTACAGCTGCCCTGCTAAGCTGTTCTTTAACCTGCTGTTTCCTCCTGCTGTGTGTATTCCTGATGGAGTTAAGTATTAATGGTTTCTTCTGTTTTGTGGAGGGGCAGAAACAAAGCATGCACAGGGACTGAAGGCTTCCCTACCTTCTCTTTGCTTAGCACACTGCTTGCACTGAATAGTGGGTCTCCAGTTCTTTGGTGGGCACAGGTTTTGTTCCTGCTGCCTCAGTAATGTCCTTGCTCATTGGAACGCCTTTGGCACTCCAGCCTTTCTGCATGGCTGTCTTGGTCCTCAGTACCTGTTGTGTGCCTTTGCTTTCTCTTTTTGCCATTGCACCTCTTCCTTGGATCCGTGAGGAATTTTTGATGCAACCACAGTAACCTTATTATTTCCCGTTTGCTTTCCACTGATATTTGTCACTGAGTTTTTAGATACAGCCTGAGTAACTTGTTGTTTGTCTTGCACTTACTTTCTTCAGGTTATCTGTTTTTGTTTGAAGAAACTCTTTCCACAAGTTCCCTGGATTTGTTTGACTTCTGAGCTCTGTTAGCTTTACTCTGATGATTTCAGAACTTCCTCTTCCCAGAAGAAAATGCTATCATTTCATTATCCATCAGACAAATTATTTCCACTGTTTCTTTTTGGGTAGATACTCAGGGAAATTCATCCCCAGTTTTCTCATCCCGTATGATTCCCATAAGATTCATGAGGTGGCTTGTTACTGCTTGTCTCTTCATCCTTGTTTTCTCCCCTTCCCTCTTGGGGTTAATTCTCCATTTCATGTTTGATTGTGGCTCCTGGGAGTCTGCTGTTTTATTCAGCTTGCCATTGCGATAATCTGGCAGCCAGGAGTATCAGTGATGGGCAGTCCTCAACTATTTAGTTCCAACAGGAGACTTGCCATGGAATTCAGAAACATTTTGCTAGTAAGTCTGAGATGCATTTCATCTAAACCAGCGACTAACCTTGCAACTCCTCTCACCAAAACCTTGAGCCTTTACAGGAGGAGCATCGGTGTGCACCACAGCTGCTTGCTGCTCTCTGAACCCAAATCCTTCAGATCTTTCTTATTTCTGGGTTGCCGTTCAGGTGTGCCAAAAGGCTGGGCAGGAGCAGCGTGGTGGCATTCCAAGTAGATGACTGGATTTGCGTCTGTTACCAGTTGGTTGTCCCATCAGCCTGTAGGTACACTGACCTGTACGCTGACATACTCCTGCAGGAATGTGCCGGTCCATGAAACATGGAAGGAAGCTCTTCAGGACGTCCTACCAACCTCTGAGTACGGAGTGTGTTCCTGACATAGCTAGAGCAAGCAGTGAACAGGGAGGAACAGTGCAATCTTCATTTAACTACTTTAGCTGCAGCTTGGTTGAACCATGACATACTGCAAAATAAGAAAACAAATAGTCGTTTGCCCAGCATTAAATGAGACTCTAACGAAGGAGATCAGCAGTGTGATCCTCCATCCTGGCTGTGCTATGGGCCAGTGTCCTGTTCTGCTCTTCTACTCCATGTCCTAAGTGAGATACTTACAGTCTGCTGTCTGCAGCTTTGAAGAGAGGACTTCAGGTTTCAGTAGCAGTGATTTCTGGTAACCTTCAATGTTGTAGGCTCACCCACCATATTTAATAAAGGTATCAAACCTGTAAACTGAGAAGAGCTGGGAAAGCTACTGACAAAAGCATGGGCCCTTCTAGTATACAGATACTCAGAAATTATGTTTTTCTTCCTATGGATGAAAATCAAGTTACGTGGTGCTTGCTTCATGGGGCTGGTGGGCTTTGTGTGTCCAGTCAGTGCTGCTCTGACTTTACTCCATCCTTGGGGATCTGGCTGTAGACGTTCATGCTCCCTCCTTCTTCTCTGCCTTCTCCTGCTGCTGCTGTAGACAGGAGAAGTTCTTTCTGCTCCAGGGTAGGCAGTTGCTTTAGGAACAGTTGTAATATTTCAAGTTAACATTACTGTGCTGCTTGGAGCTATTGCTACAACAGAGCCATGGTAACCCCTCGCCGGCATCTGCGCCACGTAAGCCGTCATGGTTGCAGTTGCTGCTGAAGCTGATCAGAGGTGACCTGGCTGGCTTTGCACTGGAGCAGACTGGCAGCACCTCCAGCACCCGCTGGTGCATCTCACCATGGGGAGGAGTGGCTCTCCTATTCAAGAGACCACCGTGGAGTGTTGGAGGGGGTAGTGTCTCAAGCTGTTGTAGCTTGGGAAGGTCCCCTCTGCCCGGGCCGCAGGAGGCAGTACGGGAGCAGCGATGTTCTCACAGCCTGTGGGTGCTGCCGAGGCATCGGTGAGAAGCAGCCACTGCTTTTCTGTATAAATACACATGTATCTTCTCTTCACACGTGATCTTAAAACACTGAAGTGACTGGCAAATTCTGCACATTCACTTTTCCTCCGAGTACAGCAGGTGGCAAGTGTGAGCAGTGAAGCCCCCTGCTCGTGGTCATCATGGGTCACTGTGAGTCTCGGTTGCTGCTGATAGAAGATCTTAGAGCAACCTCCTGCCACATGCAGCGAGTGCTTTAAGCCTACAGAGAAATGCCACATGCTGGCTGCCCGGCCGGGTGTCACCCGGGTGATCCCGTGGCACATGCAGGGCTTTAGGGTTCCCTCTCGCTGGGGACTGTGCCTGCGGTTCGCTCCCTGCCAGCGGCTCCGTACGACGGCTCCGTGCTGCACACACCGTTCACCACCGCACGGAACCCCTTACCGCAGCAGATCACGTACCTGGGGAGAGCAGCAGGCAAAGCCCCATTGCCATCCCTTGGGGAGCAGCAGGGAGGACCCAGGTGAGCACCTTTGCTGTCAGGAATGCCTTGTGTGTTTTTACAGAAGTCTCAGGTCACACTTCACTGTGTGGTTTGTCCTGCAGCTCTTCTTTTAGCTGCCATTTAGCATGTTTTATAAGTACCATAACTTGAATAGTTTATATGGTTGAAGCCCAAGAAACTACTTCAAGGTTACCTTAAAAATACATGTCTTTTCATAAAATGCCGAGTTTGAGGCTCCAGCCAGGATAAGGGATTGAGGGTGTGGGCACAGCTGTGGTGGCAGTCCAGGGCTGCCATCATGAGCGCTCCCCTTCTTGCTGCTCTCTGCGGCTGCTCTGGCCCTTGGCAGGCTCATTCCGCTCACTCATCAAGCAGGAAACTCCCCACTTTTTTTTGGTTGTGTTTATTTTCTAAGCCCTTAGCTGGGAAAGGTGGAATAAAGTGAGAACAGGATGGTTTTGGTCCTCGGTGTCAGTGGGTGGTGGGATGAACTCTGCCTTCTCTTCTGTTTGTGTGGGAAATAAGGGGGCTATGTTGGTGTCAACAGCTTGCCCTCGATGAGGACAGACAAAAAGGGCAAAGGCTACGTGAGCAGCAGACTGGCTGTGTGTTTGACAGCCCTGAGAATTAGGTGATAAAGGCATTTTGCTGCCTGTGGACTCTGCAAGTCACCAGAGCACCCAAAGAACTGCTCTTGCTTCCCGTGCTACAGCAAACTCCTCTGGTGTCGAGGGATCCCCATCAGCATCGGTCTGGCTAGCCTGCAGTGAGCCTTTGCACCCCGACCCTAGGACAAAGAGTCTGTAACGTGACTGCAGGGTGGTACCACTGCATGGTTTAGCTCTCTAGGCTGTGACATTGAGTGGAGGGAGGCAAGAAGGCGGGAGAGGAGGCGACGGAAACGCAGTCTGTTCAGTGGATGTGTCACAGAGGCACAGAGGACTGGGAAGCCAAATAAACACAGAAAATACAAAATCAATTCATTTTAGTATGTTTCAGTCTTCATTTGCATCCATCATCTGCAAATGATGGTAAGGTGGTCTAATGTCTGAGGATTGCAGCTGCTGATGCATTTGAGATGTTGAGCAATTCTCACACAGGATCACTGTGGGAGTAGAGCTGCAGCTCTGGTGGCCCAGGAGGGGTTTGCAGGAAGCTGTGTTATCTTGCTGTACCAGCAAATACAGCTGGAAAAAGCCAAACTTTAGATTCGTAAGCCTTAGTTCTTTCCTAACTGTGGACTAGGAAGTCTGTGAAATTCTACTGGAAAACTTCTTGAAGGATAAATGTGCAAAACATAGGTGCAAAAAGTATAAAGATTTTGGTTTGAATCCTTAGAGACCATGAAGAAAATATACCTTTTCCTGGTGTATTAGGAGTTTGGATATCCATGGAAATGATCCCACTCAGGATGGAGTCTACAAAAGAGTGTTTTAATTTTGTGATACTTTGGATCTGTAGTAACTTCTACAAGCTGAGACCTGAGACAGAAATGAATATGAAACTCAACCAGAGTTGGGTGGAGGTAACATGGGGAACGCTGTGTGGTGTAACACCTTAGCACAAACCTCAGCAGATCAGGATATGTAAAACCATGCAGTTAAGTGCTCATGGGAGAAGCTGCAGACACCACACAGCATGTATTTCTGATTTTTTTCAAAATACCAATGGGCACTGGATACTTACCCAATGTTTGGGCATCTGCTGGTGCGCAAGTTAATGTGTGCTGGAAATGGTTAGGCTAGTGCTTGAGGTGTGCAGGAGGTGAGGTAGTAAAAGTGTGTGAAATCAGGGTGCAAAAAGGATTTGTGAGTTGCAAGTCTAAGGGCAAGCTGAAAAAAACCCTGCTGTTATTTCTGGTGGAGTAAAAGGGCACCAGAATGTTACAACTGCTTTTAAAACTCTGAGCAGTGTATGTAATCACAGGGAGAGAGACCAGACTGAAAGAGGGGTATTTTCAGGACGTGTTGTGAACACTGAAGAAGAAGAGAGGCTGGAGGTGAGGCTGCCTGCCCAGTACCATGGCAGGAAAAGGCTTCCCTTTACTGTAAAACTGGAAAACATGGGGAGAAGGATCAGCTTGTTTGGAAAGTGCCACCAGCCTGATACAAGGCACAGAGGCCACTCTTCGTTACAGCCCTGGGGTGGAGCCCTGGTCTCCAGATGCACACCAGGAGAACGTTTTCTGCTGCGTGCAGAGAGGAAGAAATAAATGGGTATGGATGATGTTGAGTACGTACACTGTTCTGCTGGCTGTGTTTGCAGGACTTTGATAGGAGCTCTTGGAAAAGGCAGTGCACATAGCCAAACAAACACTGAGCATCTCCTGGGACACACTGCTTCCTCAGACCTGGGTGTGGGGTACATTTCATACCCAGGTGCTTCAAGGAAAGCAATGGCATTGTTGATAGGACACAGAGCACTAGCATTAACACAGATCATGTTCGGAGGGGAGAAAAGCAGCAGACTGGCATGGTCGGAGGCTCTTGAGAAGAGCAGTCTGCTGGCCTCAAGCTGAACAAACCCAATGTAAATGGTGTGTAGGTGGAGCTGCCTGCCCGGGGAGCTCAGGGGGGCGTGCAGGTAAATCCCTGCCGTGCCGGCCCTTGTTAACGTGCCTGCCTGAGCAGATGGGAAAGCAGAGCTGGATTACTGGGTACAGCTGGAGTTTGCTGCACCCAGACCGACCTGTCCCCCCCTCAGGGGCTGGGTGTGTGTGTGCTCCGGGGACTTCTGCACCCAGCGTTGCCCCCTGTGCTCCCTGCCCTCGTGTCACTGATGGTAACTGGTGGCAGACAATTGCTGCAGTACCAGGAGAGGACTGGATGAATGCACTTATGTACATATGAAATACACACTTTAAAAACACAGGGAAACATTAGTGTGTGTGTATGGGGGGGAGAAAGGGAAAGAAGGAAATCACTGTCAGTATGGTCAAATAGGAGAGAAAAGAGTGGTTTGGCAAACACGTCTCTTAAAAATATGAAACCACCTAAAAAAGTTGTTTGCCTTTGTTAGCTGAGACTTACAAAAACAGCTCACCACCAGGAGCTTCAGAGCAGTTTTAAAGGTACTAGCAGGATGGATTAAAAAAAATTTGTCCAAGAAACCTCAGATTTGAGATACTTTTAGCTGCTGTATGATAGTTAAAATATGGATTCTACGCTATTTCCTCTTATTTCAGAGAATGAGGTTTGTGTTTTGGATATTAAATGGGCGAGATTCATAGGAGTCTGTGGGTTTGAAATGAAGTCTATATGTCTTTTTGGAAACAAAACAAAGCTGCTTCTCTGTGTAGGTCAGAGTAGTGAATTTAGAATGCTACAGGTCATCTGAAACGGAGGAACATTGAAGATCTTTTCTGTGGAGCTACTTTCAACTGTTACTCAGCTGCTTCACTCTTCTCACAAACTAAGTTATATGTGTATACTGATTTTCTAGTTTTCATTGTGTTTTTTGTTGATTGTTTAAAAAAGCAGAAGTTAAGTGGATGGTGTCACATGCAGAACTTTCCGTTCATGAATAGTTCTAAAATCAAGCCATAACAATCCAAGAAGAATACACCTCTCTTGGTGATGCTCAGATCCTGAACATTCCCATTTTTCTCCACCCAGAATCTGATGTTAACAGCACAATGTCTGCTGGTGGTGGAGGTGGTGGTAGCATCTAGGGATGTTTGTGGAGTGCAGTTGTTCACCAGTGTAGGTTGTGTGTCAGAGGCACGGTTACCAGGGGGGCACATTGACTCTTGGTGCTGCAGGAGGCAGGGACGGTACCTGAGCTGTGCCAAGGCTGGGGCTGCAGGCTCCTGCTCCACCACATCAACCTGACAGCTCTCTGGGTGATGGCTGTACACCACTGCACCCTCAGTTACAGGACATGTATATTTAGTTACGACATGGCTAGTAAAGCAATGAAAGCAACTGCACTTTGTCTCAGCTGCATGAAGCTTCTGGCAAGTTTTGTGGGCAGCTTTCAGCAGAAAACAGGAGCTGACTTATTGCAATTCCTTGCTCTTTTAAGCCCAGCTTTTGAACTTTATGGGAAAATGTGGCTGTTCTCCTTTGGTTCTTTGTCATAGAATGGTCTGGGTTGGAAGGGACCTTAAACATCATCCAGTTCCAACCCCCCTGCCATGGGCAGGGACACCTCCCACCAGACCAGGTTGCTCAAAGCCCTGTCCAGCCCCATCCCCTTGAACACTGCCAGGGAGGGGGCAGCCACAACCTCTCCAGGCAACCTGTGCCAGTGTCTCACCACCCCCACAGTAAAGATTTTCTTCCCATCTAAATCTACCCTTCCTCATCCTATCACTCGATGCCCTTGTAAAAAGTCCCTCTCCAGCTTTCCTGGAGCCCCTTCAGGTACTGGAAGGCTGCTGTGAGGTCTCTCCAGAGCCTTCTCTTCTTCAGGCTGAATGACCCCAACTCTCTCAACCTGTCTTCATAGTAGAGGTGCTCCAGTCCCCTGGTCATCTTCAGGGCCCTCCTCCTCCATGTCCTTCTTATGTTGGGACCCCAGAACTGGACACAGTACTCCAGGTGGGGTCTCCTTAGAAATAACGATAAACCAAACTTGGTGCTTGAAGTTCAGTCTTAGATTGGGAGACAGAAAACTTCTCGGTGCACATCTTATGGAACAAACCAAGGATACTAGTTTTACCTCTTATGGACAAATTATTTCCTGAAAGACTTTGTGATAATAATGTGAGCCCTTCTCCCCCAGGCAGGTGTTTGTCTGAGCAGCTGGTTGAGTACCCTACAAACAGTCAGTGAAGCTTGCAGGCGAAGTGCAGGGAGTTAAGTTTGGTACCTAACTTAGGAGCACCTGAGCTAGGTACCAAAAACAGATGAAGTGAACATCTTTGTGGTGCTTTCATGTTTTCACGGCCTTTTATGGAAAGCTAGGTGTTGTCTTAATCTTTTGACTTGGAACTGGGGGAGTTTACCACTTAGTTTACCTCGAGGGACAGCAAGGCTTCGTCTGGAAGTTGTCACTAAGCTAATTGCATCTTCCCACCTTAATATGTAGGAAGGTCATTTGCACAGCCCAGTTAGAATGATCACTGCTTATTTCCTGGTAATGTTCTGATAAGTGGTTGACTAGAACCACTTAAATGGTTCTTCTCTTTGGAGTTCAGTAGCTACTCACAGGATGTATGAATATCTTGTTCAGTTAGAGCAGAAACTTCAGCAGAACACACCAGCTTAACAAAATGAGCACTGTGGCAGTAGAGCTAGATGGTAACGGTTTGTTTTGGGGTTTTTTGGTAATAGTTAATGTGTCAGCAGGCCATAGACAGTGTGTGATCTAATTGTCTTGGTGGGGAGGGAGGAACTCTGGCCTATGGCATGTTTTTAACACAAATTACTTCAGCTTCCAATTACTTCCAATTGATTGGAAATATTTTTTCCTCACATTACTCGGGGGATGTCAACAAGTATGCAAATGTGAAAATTTAACATATGTCTCCGTGCTGCTTCTACGTGGTTCCTCACACCAGCTTAATGAGTAAGAAGTGTCTTTTAAAATGCCACTTCAAACCCAACTCCTTTGGTGTTGCAGACCATCTCACTGTTTCTTTGTTTCTTTCTATTATTTTAGTTTATTAATTTGTCAATTTTACATGCTCAGACTGTAGCTGTTTTTATCTTACTCTGGTCTCCTGCTGTAGTTAAAGTTCATGTATCTGGTAATCGTCTTTGTTGCACAGTGTTGCATCTTCTCTGGGTTTCTGTGCTGCCTTTCCTCAGAGCATCAGTTCCCATTGATCTTTCTGCTGCAGCTAACGCAGTAAAACATCAGTATCTTGCTTTTGATCTCTGTGGCAAATACATTTACTTCTGAATGAAGCTGTAATGTTGTTAACTTCTGTAAAGACTTCCTGACAGCATAATAACTGGGGATGGACCAGCAATTTAGATCTAATAAGACCCAATCAGGTTATTTTGTGTTGTGCCTTCTGTCTCACATCTGTTCGGGGAAGGTTGTCCCAGCTTTCCTGTCACAGGGGCCAGGCAGCCCCTTGCCAGCATGGCCTTGCTCTTATTTTGCCACAGGTGGATCAACTTGGAAGCCAAAAACCTACAATTTTTATTTTTTATCTGCAATCTGTGGTGTTTACCCTCCACAGCTATGAACCCAGTTGCTTCACTGGTTATGTCACTGTGGTGTGTTTGGAGCAGGACACAGTGATGCATGTCAGGGAGCTGGAGGTGTTGGACCTTCAGTCCTGCACACCCAGAATTCTGGGCTGAAGTTCCAGGGCTGTGTTTTTCGCAGGGTTAAAATACCCTGTGTGTTTTTGCTGGCGAGGATGAGCACGGGGCCTGGCTGGGGCACAGCTCCTCCCCGAGGTGAGGTGCACAAATGTTCCTGGGCGTGAGGGTGTTGTGCTGTAGTTTGGGCATGACCACGCAGTGTTTGCTGAAGCTCTCAGCAGATGGCAGAGTTAGGAAGGTGCTGTGCCTGCGATGAATTGCTGGGTTTTGTGCTGCTTCGCCTTTCTTCACGGGGTGGGAGGGTATGATCACACAAACCCTTCCATCTGACAGCAGCTGTGTGTTTGGGTCGGAGCAGAAGAGGGGCTCCCGAAGGCAGACGAGGCGCTTTATGGCGTTACCGGGTGTTCAGGTCACCATAGCTGTGCAGAAGGTGCTTCCTCTGCTCTGCACATTGTTCTGAGATCTCAGACCTTTGTCTACAGCATCTATTGCTGAAAACTCAAACGGTAGTTGATCTGGGGAGGATGAATTCAACCAGGTGAGCCTTTTCCTTTTGACAGAGGCGGTTGTGCTGTGGGGATGGGAGGCCAGGGACGTGATCCCCTGTTTCCCCACAGTGCTTGCAGAGGCCGTGTCCCCTCCAAGCTGTTGGGCCACACCGTGCCCCATGGGGACCAGCTGCCCTGGGCATGGAGTCTGCACGGGGTCACAGTACAGTGCACACACATAACTGTCCTGTAAAACACCAGGATTAGAAACTGGGCATGTCCCTCCTCGGGGCTCAGGCTGAAACCAGCCACACGTCTGAATATCAACTGCTTTTCTTAAATTTGAGGAAAAAACTATATTTTTGCTTATGGAGTTGGAGAGCGAGTAAAGCGGTGCGTGTAGTGCGTGTGCAAAGTGTGAGCAGCTAATGGCAACAGTTCTTTATGGAACGTATCTCCTGGATTTTGAAACTGCACACTTAATAGGTCACTGCAATAATTACTGCTCTGTCAATGCCATGACGACAGCTACCTAACATTGCATTGTGAACAGCAACAGGAACGTAGATACTCTCTGCCTCTCCACTTTGTTAAACTACGTATTTTTAATATGAATAGCGAAACGTTTCCAATAAGAACAGTGGTGCATCATGAAGTGCATGCAAATACATTTGACTTCTTAAAAACAGCTCAGGTAGGAAATTTGAAAGACACGCACCCTGACTTTCTTTTCTTGGACTGAAATGTTTTCTAGACAATTTCCAAGCATTATTATTAAATCATTATTTTAAGCGATACTTCATTTTGAAAGACTTGAAATGTGCAGACAGACAGGAGCCTCTCTGCTGTCAGCTGAGGAGCAGGAAGTGTTGCTGCTTTGGTTTTCTAATGAAGATCTACACTGCATGGCCTGTATCAATAGGAATTGGTTGTTGCAGCCCCCTGTTCGTGTGTTGCTGAGCAGGTTTCCCAACCCAGGTTGCAGTGGGTGGTCATTCAGGGAATAACGAGCTTTCTTTCTGCAGTGAGATCCTTACTCCAGCTCTTGGCACTTGTTGGAGATGTGCTGGGGTGCTGAAGGTCGCATTTTTTGGGAACTCCTTCAGGATCGTTTCTGACTGTTGTCATTGGAGCTCCTAGGAGCACAAGTCTGAGTAAAACGTCAACTCTGCACTTGGCTCGAGAGATGTGGTTGCGCCGCGGGTGGAAGCTGGGATTGCTTTTCCTGGTGCAGCCCAAAGTTTGCATACTCTTTGAATAAACACAGGCTATTGTTCAAGTGTGCTAACAGCATAACACATTCCTCATGTGAAAAAATTTGGTCTGGAAGAATAACTGGTGTTGCCATACGTATATACCATGTTTACAGTAAGCACAGTATAGAGTGAGCAAATACAGAGCAGCCATAGGTCTGTTGGTGCTCACTGGGCATTGGTCCAAATATCATTAAAAATGTTGACATTAAATAATTTGGGGGCTTAATAATATTTAATTAACTTCTATTTGAACACCTCTGCTGGGATTGACCTACAGATCTAGTTTAAAAGTTCTGGTGTAGATAACAGGTTGAGATGTTCAGTATATGGTGTTTCGTGAAGGCAATGGGGTGCACCTCATGCTTCTGACAACCCTTTGTTTCTAAAGAAGAGGAACAAATGAATGCACAGTACTAAATATTGTCCTTTTTCTTTATTTTTCAGATTAGCACTGTACGTATATGAATATCTGCTCCATGTAGGAGCACAGAAATCAGCCCAGACGTTTTTATCAGAGGTATGTGTCCCCACCTTCCCTTTCCTTACACGCCTTCCTGGTGAGTGCAAGTGAAATGAACATTCATCGGTCTAGGACAGGCAGCAGTGACAGCCCTGAGTTTCTCTTTACATTGATGAGCAGAGATCTCTGACTCTGCAGAGGCCAGTTTGCCATGACATTTAACTTGCCTTTGCATAACTACTTTTGCTGTGATTTGTTACCCCTGCTCTGTGATTCGCTACCACATTGGGGAAAGATGAATCTGTTTTCTCTCATAAATGTGCATGTCAGAGTGTGCAACAACAACAGTACTCTTTTTTGATGACCTTCTAACTTACTGTTGGTGTTTCCAGTTGTGAGTGATGTACCCTTCCAACATACACAGCGACTGTGTACTTTGCATCCTGCTGCTGTACAGTTCCAGTTCCCTTTCTCTGAGGCACTGCTGATCTGTGTGTTCCTACCATGCTTCTTTTTGTCTTGTGAATCAGTTATGACTACAACCATTTAGGTCTTGTTTCTTAAACACCTTTAACTGCGAATGGAATTTTTACCTTTACACAGTATCTATTATTTTTTCAGAGTTTTTCAAAGACTTTGTGTACATCTTTTGAAGATTGAAGTAAATTACGTCTCCCTAGCATTTCACATCTACTCTGGGATGCAAAAATACCTGTATGCCAAAAATAATTGGTGTCTTTTGGATTTATTATTGTTTTTAATCTTTCTTTGATGAGAACATGTAAGATAGTAATAATGGTTGAACAGTGAGCAGAAGAGAGGAAAAAACAGACAAGATATTGTACTGGGAAAATCTGCTGCTTCAGCTGATACTCCTTCAAAAGCTAATAAAATTACTGTACATTTTGGAGGTGGGAGAAGGGAGGATGAGAACTCAGAGCGTTGTTTGTGGTGTTTATAGAAAATTCACAGAGATAAGGAAAAGGGGTAAAATTGTAGTGGCAGTTTATGTTTGTAATAAAGTATGTTTTTGACAATTGCTTTTTTTCTCTTTGGGATAGCAATGGAAAAATGAGAGAAAATAATGGAGACTATCATCTTGGCTTTCCCAAAACAGCTCTCATTTGTAAATAATGCACTGCATAAGATTAACTTTGCTCATTTTGGTTTTATGACATGTTTGCAAAATGAGCAGTTGACAGAAGTGTAACTGGAGTAACATTTGGATCTCTAGGAAACACTCAATACATTGCCTTGAAACTAGGCTTTTAAAACTAATTCAGTCTTGTGCTATGGAGAAGCTCTCTAGTCTGAATGAGTGTAATACGAGAACGTGTGAAATTTTTCAAATTAAGACTAATACTAGTCAAAAGATGGTAAACACAGGCAGGGACAAGTAGTAATGTATAGAGTTGGTACAAGATTTCACACAAAGCTGTGAGGTTTTCCACCTCGTTCATTAGCGGAGCAGAAGGGTAAATACTGTGCTGACAATACTTGTGAGTGGTTATCCCTGATACAGAGAAACCTGGAAGAAATTGTGTTTGAGTGGGCAGGCTGGGATTGAGAAAACTCTGCACTGATACGGCTTGAAGAAAATAAACTGTAAAGCACAAGTTAAACAGCGAGTGGTAAAAGCAGCAGAAAAAAATGGTATTTGGTTGTGTAGTAGACAGGAATTAACACTGTAATACCCATCCCATCCTGGGCTGTAAACCACAGACAGTCCTACCCCCGACCCTGTACCCTGTGTGAGTTGGCTGTTTCTTAGGGAGTGAGTGTTGGCATATGGATGAAAGCAAGAGAACATCGGTCGAGAGAAGGGCAAAAAGACCCAAATTTATGATCTAATGAAAGTTGCAGATTTTCATATGTTTTTGTCCTTGTCTGGCTCATGGCTGTTGAGAAGCAACCACCCTGTGGTGGTGAGCTCCTTGTGAGAGCATTTCAGGTGTAGAAGACACCCAGGTGCCACAGGAGGAAATTTGTGTTGGCTTGGTCCTTCCTTAAAAATCATGGCTGTTTGGGATCAGTGCCCTCTTAGCAATGGCCATCTGCACCTGCCAGAACAGTTTGGGTGGGTTTTGTTCAAGATGAAAAAGTTCAGAGTAGCTCTAAAACTGAATGTTAGGGCATAAAAGAACTAAGCAGGCATGGATTGTCTGAGCCATATGGCTGTCAGTGGTATCTGTATAGGTAAAAATGACAAGGTTTAAGAGCCCTTTCTTAAAGATCTACCAGGGAGTGTGTCTAGCAGTAATGGAACAAAATTCAGGAAAGGAAAATGGAATCCACTGTGCTACTAGATAACTTAGAGATGTTTGTCTGAAGCATTCCTGTATTTTTGTAGTGTTTTGTTTCTAGTTTAACTTTCATAGAACTGATCCACTAGTAAAAGGTCTGGAGAACCTGCCCTGTGAGGAAAGACTGGAGGAGTTAGGTCTTTCCTCCCTGGGGAGAAGGAGGCTCAGGTGGGACCTCATCACAGTGTTTCAATACTTAAAGGGAGGCTACAAAGAAGACAGAGGCTCCCCATCATAAGGAGCTACATGGGGAAGAAAAGGGACAGTGGGTGCAAGTTGCACAGGAGGGATTTCATCTTGATGTGAGAAAGAAATCATTGTGAGAACAGTGAGAACCATCATTTGCTGGAACAGTCTGCTCATGGACATAGTGGAGTCCCCATCACTGGAGGTTTTTCAGATGCAACTGGACAGGGTAATCTCACCTAGGCTCCACAAAGAGCTGTACCAGATGATCTTTCAAGGTCAGCCTGATCTGTTCTGTGATTCTTTGATTATGAGTCAGTAAGGTCTAGAAGTCCTTTGCTGATCTTTCAGTTAGAAGCTGAATTGTGCTTCATGGTCCTTGTTGAGTACAGCCTTCAAAGCTTTGTTGACTTCTTCTCTAAAACATAGGACCTCAAGCTCACCTAGCATTTTCCTGGATCTCTTTTGTTTGTTGGCTATAACTCTTGCATCTTGGTCTGCAAATACACTTCCTGGCATGAAGTTCTGGGTTGAAGCGACTCAACAGCTGTTTCATACCAATTCGTCATACAACTGGCAGAATGGCAGGGGGCAAGCACAATTACCACTTTTCATCTAAGCTATGTCATCACTTATGGGAGTTGACTTGAGCTATTCAGATAGGGTACACACATCTTTTTAAACAAAAGAAGCTGTTCTGCTCCAGAATCTTTCCTTTGGTGTCCCAGCTGCTATGTTTCTGTTGAAGAGCTGATCCTTATCCCACATATTTTCTGTCCTTGAAGTTTGTTGAAGTTTGATTCCAGCCTTGAAGGAGTAATTCCGTTAGCTTGGCTGGACCAGGAAGGTGGGCATTTCCCAGTTAATCAGTCACTGGTTATGAGCTTAATCAATACAGTTGACTGTGAGGGCATTTTTCTAAAATAAGTAATTCTTTATAAACCTTGTTAAGACTTTGCGATCAGACAGACATCTGCCATGTGAGACAGAAGTACGTATTTTCTGGAAAACAAAACAAAACCCCTTCAAACAAGCCCAAAACTTCCTTATGGCCTTTCAGGCTCCTCCTCTGAATAAATTTGTCAAAATGCATTATGTCCTGTTGAAAAGGACCAGCATAAGACCTGTGGATTGGGTAGTTTTCTCATCAAGCCCTGCTTTGCAGAGCATGAATACTGCTTAGACATTGTGAGGGTTTTCTACACAGACATAGTTTTTGCTCTCAGGTGAATGATTTCTCAACTTCAGGAACACTTCTTTGTTTGGCTTGCATGTTGTATCTCTTTGTTACGTTGCCTTTGAAACTTCTCAGAAGCTGTGTCTATTCCTGGTGATTAATGCAATTCCTTCCAAGCCATTCCCAGTGCAAGAGCAGAGCAGTCATGCCTCAAAAGAGTGTGTCTGAAGAGCGTGTAATACCTTTGTAGTACCTTTGGCTTTTATTTATACTTTTCATTTTATTAATATTTTTGTCTGCCAGCACTTAAGCAGGAGCTTTTGAAAAGGTGCTTCATTAGCTACTGTTAACGTGGTGGTGATCGGGTTAAGTGCCGTGCAGTTGGTTCATTCTTCCAGTTTTACCAACAGAGGTGATCATGCCTCAAGGTCACCTTTTAAAATAATTTTTAAATAGCAAAATTATTTTTGAATAGTAGTATTCATGTAATGTATCAAAATTATGCTTAGGTTACCTCATATGAGTGTGAAGAACATTTTTAGGTGTATGCACTACATATTCTTTTCCTGCAAGTTATTTGCAGAACTTGTATGTGTTTAAATTTCTGACGAATTGCATGTGGAAAGGAAGGTAAGGTTGAGAACCAAAGTTTTAGTCTCTTGGAAAATGCCAGCTCCTCTTGCCATATGAATTCTGTGATTCTGTGATATGAACACCATATCTATCTTTTATAGTGAGCTTTTGTGTACTTTCATATATATATATCTTTAAATACCTTTCATATTAAGGCTGTTTAAGCATTACATTAAAATAATCCTCTTTTTTTCTGCCATTACTTCTGTCTCCAGAGCATAATATGGTTTGTGTTTAGACAATTTTTTTAAACAAGATTGGACAGGAAATCATGCTATGAGCCGTTGTAACTGGAGGAATTTGGAGCACATGCAACGCCCTGGTTTCCACCCAGTTCTAACAGGAGACATTCTTCTGTACAGCCTCGTGTGGCTTTGTGCAGGACCTCCAGTTATTTGCAGCAGAGCTCCTTAAGCAGTTACCCAGGCTTTATTGTAGTCCAAACTGTGTAATTTTGTAGTTAAGGACAAACCAGTGACTGTGGTGTTACTGAAGTGGCTGTGTGACCATAGTTAGGGTGCAACATTTGGGAAGTATTGCAGAGGCAGAGAGCTGACACCACATGTTAGGTTGTCTGATCAGCAAGAAGAGTCAGGGTAAGGATTCGTAAACTGCCTTTTCCTTTGAAAACAGCGTTAAACAAACCAGGCTTCCCGGGTGGAAAAGAAATCCCAGCTAGGGTAGCTGTTGGGGAGGGGTTGGCAGTGCAGACAAACGGAGCCAGCCCTGCTCTGAGCTCCCCGAGCGGTGGGAAGCGGGCTGCAGCTGATGCTGCTGTGTTTGCTTCATTGCCTCCAGCTCCTTGAGGATTGCAGAGTGGGCTGGCTGTGGATGGGGAGCGAAGGCTGCCACCTGCTGAACCAGCAACATTAGTTCTGATGTGTCTGTGTTTTCCTTCCTGCAAACTGGAAAATCTTTTTAATGATACTTCTTAACACTGTAATTTATTTTTTTTATAATGCATTTTTCACCCTAAAATATCTCGGTGGTGGAGTGATACAAAATATGTTGTTAATAAAATTGTATTCAGAATCTAAATATAATGTTCTGAGATATGCTTTCCTACCATAAGAAAAGCTTATTTTAAGTATCAGGTATATTAATAAGTGTAATAAAGTAAGAATATGGCCATCCAGATTGATGATGATACAGCTTTTCATAACTATGAAACCTTTTCTTCCTTCTCTCTTTACTATCTGCATGAATTATGTAATGCTTTTTAGTCACAATGGTCACAAAAATGTACACCTCTGTTTTTATTGCTTTATTTTAGATAAGATGGGAAAAAAACATCACACTGGGGGAGCCCCCGGGATTCTTGCATTCCTGGTGGTGGTAGGTATCTATTTTCTTTTGCTCTGATTTTTATAATATGTCAATTGCTAGTTCCAGGAGCTAGAGGCAAGAAATTCAGGTGAACGTTGTAAAAGGAATTTGAAGATGAGAATCAAGAACTGTTTTCATGTTAAGAAATGAAAGAACAGAAATTTAGGTATAGAAAAAGATGCAGATATTAGATACAGGAAAAGAAATATTGCATAGTGTGCTGATAAGAAAGCGTCTTTGGGAGAAGGTGGCCTGCATTTATTTCTTCACCACCTTCTGGTTAACTGTGCATTTGAGAGTTAATTCTACGTACCCTAAATAACTGCATTTGGAAAAAAAACAGTATATACAGAGACCCTGCATGTAGATATGAGCTTCCTCAGTCTTCAGTCCACATTCCAGTCACGGAAATGGCATACGAAAGTAATTAGCTGAACCCAAGCTTGCAGCCTTTTTGAGAGACAGCGTGCGTTAGCATGGGCTTGGTGCTGCAGCCTCTGCATTTTTAGTTCCTCTCAGCTCAGAATATGGATAGGCACGGGGCTGGCTTGTAATTATTTATGCATGATGCCATTTCTTGTATGTTGGGGTGTGCAGAGACACATTTGTGCGTCCCTTTCTCCCAAGGAGAAAAGAGTACTCGTAGTCACTGCTGTTTAGCCATGGTATTTATTAGTTGTCACATGATATTAATATAGCCAATACGCCCATGCTTGGAAGAATACAAAATAGAATATTCCCAGCTGTCAGGAGAACAGGAATTTAGAAGTTTTAAAGTGGTCCCATTCAAACCCAAGTGACTGGTACAGATGGAAGGTGGCATGTTCTCCATTGACCTTTCTTTCATAGCGTTTAGCTATGTGGTGGAAGCCTGGCAAGAAAAAAGTGTTCCTTGTATGTCTGATGTCTGCATTATCCTTAATTTTCATCATCTGCAGCAGAGTGCTCAAATTTTCCACAATTCCTTATTGTGTTGCTGGACTCCGTTACAGGGGGCTAACTAAAAAAGGTAAAGAAATGCAATGAAAATATAAACAAAATTTATTCTTTTAATTGTTCTACACATAATTTCATTCCAGAAACTTTGTGTTAAAAGCAATTTGTGCATAGGTCTATTTGAAAAGGGTTGGAGAGGAAGGCTGATGTCATAATTCCCTTTCACTCTATAACCCAAGAGCATACCCATCTACTTCCTACTCTGTCTGTAACACCTGTTTGTCCAGGAACCTTTGCTTAAAGCACAGTGTTGGACCTTGGGAGAACACCCAGTTTCTTGCCTCTTCATGTGGTTATGAATCTGTCACTTCCCATGCCTAGTGGAAGGCAATTTCAGCAGTCGAGGGAGGGGTGAGGTTAAATGCAGAGTTTTAGCAATATGCTTTATACCATTAAACCTTGTATATTAGACCAGCTTCATGGTCCGTACTACAGTGTTACTAAAGGAGTAGCGCACTGCTTGCCTCGGAGAGTCAGGCAGCAGGACTTGGTTCCTCATAGATGTTTTACAAAGCTAAGTTCTTCCATAGAGGTGAGTGTTTTCATCCCTTGGTGAAGAAGTGGTGTGTCTCTTTTCTATATATGAACATTCATGTGTGGTGTGCGTGCACCATACAGTCTACATGAGCAGTACAATTATTTTCTCACCACCTCTGTAACTTCTTCACTTGCAGTGTATTCTGGGATCTCTACTGCGCAGCTCCAGAAAGACGAGAAACATGTGAACATTCAAGTGAAGCAAAAGCATTTCATGACTATGTAAGTTTTGTGTGTCTTTACCACGCTTCTACTAATTGTATGTACAAATGTGATAGAGAATGATTTCTGCACTGCAGTGACTCAAAAATGCAGCTGTGGGTCATGTGTAAGTGATTCTTAGTTTTCTGAGGATGCCTTAGAATTAGGACTTCCTAATTCTGTGATTACCCAGCACCATATGGAAAACTCAGGGAAGCCACCTCAGAGATCAGAGTGCTGTCCCGTGTGTTAATGCAGAATGAAGAAGGTCCCTTCTGTCGGCACCCCACGATCACATCAGGTTGGTTACAAAGGTCCGGGGCAAATGGAAGCACAGATACATCCTGTTCAGTAGATGGAATCGGTCACCTGGCTTCTGTCAGGACTGTACTGACTCAAAGTGTGATTGTTCTTCAGGTATTTTTGTATCCTGAAGCAGTTACTTTTCATCAGCGTAGTAAATACATAAGTGCCATAGAACAAGTTAAATGCAAAATCATCTGGTCCGAGAGAACAGGGGGAATAAAGCACAAAAGTACGGGCTGTTTCAAAAAGTGGACCCAATTTGAAGTTGAAAATATAATGAAATAGGGTCCATCTTTTTGAAACACCCTGTATTATGCCAGTTTTGATAAATTTGAGACTTCCAAAACCAGCAGGGAGGTTAGTGGTGTTTTGCCTGCAAGACTACTACTAATAAAAAAGTAGTTCCAGAAATTAGGGTCCAAAACATTGCAACAGTTACCATTCCTGTTTCTCCATTCTCATAATGTAAATGGAGCACTCCAGAAATACAGAATTGCGTTCTAGAGTTAGGATGGAATTCAGGTTCTTTCTGCTGTGTCAGGCTCCTCTACCTCTGGTGGTTTCATTTTTACTG
>VZRW01009705.1:1108-24490 GCA_013398125.1 Aegotheles bennettii | reverse complement strand
GGTCTCTTCTGCCGTGCCCACAGTGAAAGGGCAAGAGGGAACGGTCTGAAACTGCAGCAGGGGAGATTCAGGTTGGCCATGAGGGACAATTCCTTCCCTGGGAGGGTGATTGGGGGTGGGAATGGGTTGCCCAGGGAGGTGGTGGAGTCCCCATCCCTGGAGTTGTTCAAGAGGCGTCTGGATGTGGCGCTGGGTGCTGTGGGTGAGTGGTGATGGAGGTGGGGGTTGGACTGGGTGAGCTTGGGGGTCTCTTCCAGCCTCAATGATTCTGTGATTCTATTCTAAGGTGAAAAGCCCTTGGTTTTCTCATATGTGCAACCAAAAAGCTGTAAATCTGAAAAAAGTCATAAATGTTTAGAATTCTTATCTTCCTTCAGGTGTCAGTTGTGTGGGAACACTTCCATAGAAGGAGGTGAATTATGGGAGGACAGTCCTTACTGGAAGGCGTGGAGAGAACAGTGGTTGGTGTTCACAGTCCGGGTGTCTTGTACAATGTTATTGGCAGAGTTGCACACAGGCAAGCTTAACTTTTTCAGTGTTCAGCTCCTTAATTTTATTGCTTAGTAGATGTTCTTTAATGCAATTGCGTGGAAAGAATTAATTTAAAGCGTACTTCAACCCCAGTCAAAGTAGGCATCACTTTCTGCAGAACTGCATTGATTTGTATCAGGATTTGGTCCATGTATTTGTAGGTCTATCTCAGAATGTTACAGTATTATCTCCAGGAATGTGAAACTGGTTTTGTTCGCTTTTCAGAAATTTTAAAAGTTGAGAAATTGGTACTTTCCTTGGATTATAGGGACCCCTTTTTGCAGGAAAATACAGATTTACCTTCTTTTTATGTCCTGTTAAGAACCCCCCCAAGAGAATTCTCATTCTTGCATCTCCATGAAGAAGGAAGATGTGCTTGTTCTGATCGTACTATCTTCCTTCATCATTCCTTCCCATAAATTTCTGGATAATACAATGATTAGATTTGAACTACTCTGTGTCATAAATGTTAATTGTAAGCTCTGATACAGAAATGTGCTGCTTTTTACAGTCCACATATTTTTTTCTCTTTATAGAAGTAATTTCACTGGTAAATTTGTGCTATGCTTCTCTTCTAATGTGAGGTCTAAACCATTTGTTTCAGAGAGAAAAAACATTTCTTCCCCAAAATTTCAATGCTTCTCCTTTGAGTAGAGATTTAATTTTCTCAGAATTTAGAAGTAAAATGGTTAATTAGTTTGAATTAAGTGTAAGCCTCTAACCATACAAGGAACCACCATCTCCCCTGAAGGCAGTTTAGCTCCTCTTTCATGGTTCCCAGAAGGAGGCAGTGGACATGTTGAAAGAGTGCCTCTTTTCTAAGAACCATTTCACGCTTCATTTTCATTGAGAACAATAGGAGATAACAGCCTTTCTAATGAGGGGAGGCTTTCCGGGAATGTTCTGTGCAAAAAATAGTGTTTATTCAGAATGGAGCAGTAAAAAGATTTATATACCCTGTGTGTAAAACCATGTCAAATTTATGAAACGGGAAAAAACTTTGTTTTCTTTTGCCTGGAGGACAGAATGAGTATGTGAGGATTGAAGAAGTTGAAAAAGTCAGTGGTTGAAGAGATAATGTGGAGTGCACAGGATGAGGTAGAGATCAGAAGATCGAGGGAGGTGCTGGAATGCTTAGGCTGCTTTGCAGCCTTCCATAGCAGTTTAGATTTTACAATATACGGGTAAAATCTGCTTGTAAGAGTTTTGTATTTTTTTTATGTTTATAGACACACTGTTAAATTACGGGATGCTTTAGTCCATAATGGATGTCTCAATGGGTTCAATTCTCTGTTCTGAAGTCTAAGGCTTTCTTTAGAGTAAAACCAAGGCACTTCTGCTCTGAAGTTATGTCATGTTATTGCCTGGAAGAAGGCTCCACTGGGAATTTTTGACCAGTTCGATGGAAATCCAAGGATACTGCAGTTTTTTCTCCTGCTTGGTTGTCCTGATGAACAGTCGTTAACTTCAGCGATTTCTCAGAGTGATGTTGTTAAATGTATTTTAGTGTAAAATGTCATGCAATGCTCCTGATTTATTTGGATTACAGCTCTGCTGATTCAAATATGAATTTTCTTTTTTTCTCTTTGGCTATGACGGATTATTTATGCTACCACGGGAAAAGTTATGGTTAATATTAAAGTTTAAGTTTAAGCTTTGTAATTCAAAGTGAACTCAAAAGCAAGTTTTCAATGGAGAGATAATATTTTTTCTTTTACAAATGGAAGCACTGCTTATGCATATACACATTTCATGATGTGCATTTTAATAATTTAAAAGTATAAACCTTGTTGATCTTAGATATGACCTCAAAAGTTGTAGAAACTTTGCTTCTTTTGGGTTTATTTCGTTTTTAAGAATGAGAAGGCAGACCTTGCCAGGAGTTTAAGTACCATGCATGGGGAAATGTCCTGTTTCTAAACCTTTTAGCAGTTGTGTTAAAAACCTCATATATGCCACTGCTGAAGTACAGATCATTCTTATTCATTGCACAATGTACACAGGATATTTTTATGGTGCTCCAGAAAGTTATTAGAGGACGTTAAGTTGTAGCTTAGTAACATTGGGAATATTAAATTGACTAACAAATGCTCTGAATTTAGAGTTAAAGATCTCCAGACATTAATATTTAACACTGATTGTGAGTAATGCTTTGCATCAATAAAGTGCTGAACAAACATTTGATCAATAGGGAGCAAATGTTGGATTAAAGCCTCCAGCAACTCACTGTCACCGCACGCTCTCCCTCCCACTCGCTGTTTCTTCTGATGCTTTGCTTTCCATATCAGGATCTCATCTGTTTATAATGATAAATGGTTTGGGTACCCTTCTATTAAATGTTTGCATGTAGCAGTTGGAATTTTAGCTGGTGGGATTCCTCTCTGAGCTGGCTGCAGGAGGGTGTGCTGAGAACTCTGCAGAGGTGTGGCAGCACGTTTGTCCCCACCAGTACTACACTGGCATAAAGCATTCTTCTCTTTTCTGATACTGACATTTGACAGATTTGAGGCACTTTGCCTAAATGTGCTCTTCTTTAGCCTCATAAAAAGCAGAAGTGGAAGTGAGAGCCCTATTTCTGTGCAATATGCCAGACACGGATATTGTACCAAGCTCGACTGCTCTGTTAATGCGTTTAAGCGACTCATTTCAGACTTGCTTAACACATGCCTGGGAAAACCAAAGACTTATAACTTCCATCTGCTCCCTAATATGATGAAAGATGAATCCTGAAGATCACAAATTGCGGGAGACATGCAGCTCTTAATAAGAACAGCTGAACAACAAATGCCTTGTGAGAGGTGGTGAAAAAGGAAGTAATGAGGAGGAAAGGCAGGCAAGCCTCTGGAGGGAGCATGGATATCCATGGCTGACTGGAACTGTCACATCCAAACATCACACTAAATACCAAATGCACATTATGTAACACGAGTCACAGGGAACAGGTCTTTTTGATTTTTCTGCCAAATTAATGCCTTAGTATTACAAGCAGTTGTGCTAACGTGGACTCTTGAGTTTGCACAGAGTGTTTTACTTGAGCAGAAGTGTTGTCCATGTCTGCATATTAAAATACCTATTTTGCAAATGAGGTTTTGAAATCCTATTTCTTGTTTTGAAATCTTTGCATTCTAAACATGTTAACTTGAAAATGGACTGAAAATATGTAAACCTTCAGTGTGTACAAAAAAGACCATTTCATTCCCATGGATAGTATTGCAGAAAAAAATATACATGCATGCATTTGTACCTAGAGAAAGATGGAGATGTGGCATAATGAAGGAGAATCAGAATTAAGCCAGACTGAAGGTGAAAATCTGCTTTGCACTTTGTCATTGTAGGCTGTTCACTGTGACCCATCCTTAACTTAAGTGGACATCTCCATAGTGCTGTCACAGGAACACCCACAAGCTAGACTTGTGCCAGGTAGCGAGGGTGCCTGTAACACGACTCAAATGTAACCCATCAGGGGCTGATTTGCCCTGCCAGGAAAGCAGTGCTCTGCGTAATTCACACCAGGAGAGGTGCATGACCTGGCTAGTTCACTCTGACATAGGAAGAGAAAGACAAAGCTCGTTACAAGGTATGTGGTAAATACTATGTTCTGAGCCATGGACAGGCTGGACAACATTTTGCAATTCTACTTTCAGATCTGTTTTCCATAAAAGTATCATAAATCTGAAATTTTATCATATGAAATAAGTGTGCAAAGTTCTTCACTGCAGGTAAGGGACATTAAGGGACTGTAATCCATGATGTGAGTTTTAATATTTTTCTTGTTTTTAAAGGGAGGCAGAAAAGTGCACAGGTAGTGTATCTGTATGTAGTGGACTATGACGTTGCACTTCATAAAACCATTTTACACAGGTCAGCCTGGCAGTGAGGTTTGTACAAGCAGGCACGTGAATCCCTGTGCAGTATGACCTCATTGACTTCATCACAGATCTGCACGAAGTTGTGATCTGCCTGCACCGATCTGATGGCAGGATGAGAAACTTTGGCCCTAATCTGGCAAGCAGTTTCATGGTTGGGTAGCATTGTGTGTGTGAATGCTGTCATTATACTCACATACATGTTTGCAGTATCAGGATCTCAGGAAGCAGTATGGACATAATGACCCATTGTTTTTTACTGCCCACTTTTAGAGTTGTGTCTCTGTTTCAAACCATAACAAGTTGTTTCTCAGTACAGAAACCAACTATTAATTTATTTAGTCTGTTTTTTTTCTGAATATACATGTGCAAAGAGACCCTTTTCTGATTGCCTCTGTTGTGAGGAAAATACCAAAATCTCTGTTTATAAGGACAAAACTGGGTTCCCTGGAGAACTCATATGTCACTGTAGAGAGCTTTTTACAACATCATAGCAGTTAGTTAATTTATAATACTTTGTTCATTTGACCACTCTTTAATGGTTTTACGTTGTTCTGTGTACAGCAGTGTGGTGTTTTCTGGTCCCCATTGCCAATTGCTTTAGTTTTTCTGCTTCAGCTGCTTTGCCCCCATTGTGGACGTGTGGTGGAGTCAGGACTGGTAGATCACAGGAGTGTATCTCCTACCACTCCTGAGTCAAATCCTGCTGCTGTCTTGGCTTTCCCTCATTTAGAACAGTTTGTTTTTTGCTAGTTGGGTAGTTAATTTAACATTTCCAGTAACTGCCCTCCCCTTGAAAGACAAACAACATTAAAATTAAACAGCCTCCTACCAAGTGTTCTTTCTCTCGCTGTGTGATGGCCATCCCTTGAGGGTTTGTGGGACCTTCTGTCCTCTGTGATGCTGGAGGGAAAGCCTTCCTCTCGCTGTCAGAGGAAAGCTTTTCCCCGAGTATTGAGAAGGAAGTTATGGATCCATCAGCATCTCAGGTTTCTGTGTTCTCTTTGCTGTGGCCTTTATTGCTGCTCAGCTGTGGAGGTCCCTCAGAGCTTGCCCTCTTCCAGCAGCCAGCTGAATGCTCTTAACTCTTGGGCAGTTAATACGGTGCGTTCTTGTACCCCCATGAATATTCAACCCGGGCTTTGATACAAAACTTCTTGCTCTCTCAAGGTCGAGGTCTAACCCCAGCCTTTTCAACAGTGAGACACATAGAGAGCATTTTTATTTTCTTTTCCCCTTAGTAAGAAAAAAGGGAGCTCCTTTGCATCCCTGCGGTCTTTCCTGATAATTTGCAGAGTCTTCCTGAAAGAAATTCGGTATTGTTGATTCATTTTGCAGCACTGCAGTGTCTGGAGGGCTTTGTTGAAGTTTCTGTTCCCAAAGTAACGTGTCTTAAATTGTACAAGGAACTAAGCTTTCATTATTTTTAAAAACTATCTTTTTTAGCCTGCTTGATTGCTTAGAAAATATGACCTGAGTGAATGATGGAAAATAATTAGATGCCAAAAAGAGAAATTTCCCCAGTAAAATTGACATGGCTTATATTCAGTTTCCTGAAACCCAAGTTAGCACAAGAAAATGGTATTGAAAGTGTATCCAAGAGGGTAATTTCAAAAGAAGGCCGTAGTAGTTTTTTAATGTTCTGCCCTGTTACTAGATGTCTTCTCATCCCACAGTGGTAGTTCTAGAACCTTTATAAATTAATAAATGTACATTTTTTTTATTACCACTAAAACACACGAACAAGTGTAACTTTTGGTTTTCTTGCAATATGTGTAATAATTTTATGAAGTGGAATCTGTAGTTTATTTTTAAAAGCCTATTTTTGATTACTTAAAATTTTCTTAAGCTTCAGCAGTTCCAGCTGAATTGTCTAAGTTGCCTGCTTCAGACTGAAGTCTTTTTTTCCCAGTACCCTTCAGCAGAAATGTGTGTCTGAGGGTTTGTAGAGATGGATGGATGGATGGATGAATAGAATGAAAGAATGGATGGCCAAACACCACTGTTCCTTTTGCTGGAACCATTATGTTCTGTTGGGGGAGAAAAGAAGGATGAGGTAGGTCACCAACCATGGCCAAAGTAATCTTTGATGATACGAGGCTTCTGCTTACTGGAAGCATAATTAGAGGCTGGCATCATTGTTCTGTAAATGACCTAAATGCTGTATTTATAAATATCATCCTTGCATGCAGTTTGCTTCTCCGTTACCACCCTCTTATGCTACAAGATGAAACTGGAGGAACCTGCAGTGCAGCCCAGTCCATCTGTGGAGCAAGGGTCCTGCAGAAGAAACCCTACACATGATCATGTGGTTACCAAATAATTTACCATGTGTGCAGGCGATTTTTAAAGAAGGAGGAGATTTGACATCCCCAGCAGTCATCTGGGGAAACTGGTGGTCACCAGTACCCTTCCCATGAGGCTGAATGCAGATGCTTGTCCAGTGGAGTTTTGCTGGGAATGCAACTGCATTTGCTGGGAATGCAACTGCAGAGCTGCTAAAAACTGGCACTTTTGGGAAGAATAAGGAAAGTTGAACAGTTACAGTCTTGGGTTTAAAAAAAAGAGGCTGTGATAGCAGTTAGACATCTATTAAGATATGTAGTGCCAGAGCGTTTTTTTTTTCGGAAGGTATTTTTTAATTAATTACCTATGTTTTCCTATGTTGTACTTAAATTGCGTGGTATTTTGACTATAATAGAAAAAATAATTTAAACTTTAAATATTATAGAAATATTTCAGTATTATTGAAATATATTGAAATATTATTGAAAATAATACTGAAATGTTATTGAAAAATAATCACAAATTATTTTGAATGGAATCTTTGTGTCCTTCCGGAAGACCCTCTTAGAAGAGTTTGTCAGTGCCAGTTTGGGTCAGTTCACATTTCTGTGAATTAGGCAGCCCTAATAAGAGGTGTGTTTACTGCAGACTGCTTGTTTAAGAGGCTGAGTGCATGTATAGGCATTAGGATACTTACCCGTGTAAATCTCAGGGTTTATTGGTTCAAGCTATGGCTCAGTTCATACAGGTGTCTGTAGTAATACCCTTGTTCCTAACAAACAGGCATTTTTTGGTACAGGGGTAGTGCCAGACAAACCAAAGGGACTGTGTACACTGGTCACATTAAAGACATGGTATATCCTGATTCTGTCAGGAACTTCTAATAAACAAAAAAATTATAGAAAAACTTAGTAATTCCAAGTACCTCTTCTGTTATAATTTTGGATTACTCACAGTTTTCAGATTTTCAGGGTGAGCTGAAAGGAAATATTTCAAGAAATGGATTGTCATGGATTTGCATATTGGATTTCCCATTTACAGGTGACTAGAAGCCATGTCAGAAAATACGTTCCGGCTTTATTAAAAGGGACCTGGCAGATGTTGAGATACTGCCTTGTGTTCTCCTGGAAGAATCCTGTTGGTGAAAATTGCCTTTTTTATAATAATTTCTGTGTTGTGTTTTTGCTGAGTAAGCAAATCATGGAGCAGTTGAAGCTGCAGAGCTGTAAAATGTGTCCATTTTTGTGTTGTGGGTGCTGCACCTTACCTGAACTTCTCCAGACACATGGAGCTGCACAGCTGTGGTGCAGCTCTCCAGGCTGGGTGCTTGTTTCGTTTCCTAAGACACTAAATCTGTCCATCCTTAAACTTTCTTTTGGATGAGCTCTTACTCTTTCCTTGACCAAAGTTTGTTACCTACAGCTGTCTGCTCATTCCTAGATGTCAGGCCTCATAGGCCAGGTGCCTTTCGCTCTTACGCTAAAAACGTCTGTTTTCGTTGTTGGAACCACAGATGTTTTTCTGGTTTATGATTTTTCTCTCCAGGGGTGGACCCTTGATGTTTATACCCTGTGTAGGTTCTGGAAAGTGTACTCTTTTGGCTTGCCCAGGAATATCTAGACAAAAACAATCAGCTTTCCTGCTCCTGGCTCACCATCTTCCTGGAGCTCTCCAGATGTGGAGGATGCTTTGCCTTCCATGGGATTTCCCACCCATCCGCTCTCTTCCTAACGTATGGCTACTTTTCCTCTCCAGCTGTTCCTGTGCTCACACTGCATGGCTTTGCTGTGAGAGCATCTCTGCTTCTCCTGCATCACATTTCTTGCATCTTTGGGCCTCTCTGTATTTCATCAGACTTCTGATCCTGATTTTATTATCTGCCTAGTTTATTCAGGCCCCAGTGGTGGCATTTGATTCTTCTGGTTGTCTTCAGCAGAAATTCTGGTGCCTCAAAATACTGTTGTTTTTTCCCAGCATGACTTCCATGGAAGATACAAAGGCTAAGCACACTTGTACTGCTGCTGGTGCAGAAGATATACTATGTATGGTTAGCTGTGCTGCAGTACTTGGTGTTGTAGACTACTTGTGAGTTCAATGTAGCTAATAGAACTAGTCATCAAACCGTGGTGAAGCTGATTGAAGTACAAAGGGAAAATAGTCGCACAACAGTGTTTTAAAAGTGCCATTTGTGATTTGTCTTGTCTTCAAGTCACCAACATGTTGTAAATAGAAGTGGTTGACTTGAAAACCTGCCAAAAGTATTTATTTCTAGAGAAGAAAAGTGCCAGTATCTTACAAGATACTTTCCTATCACAGCAGATGTATGCTAAAGCCTCCTCTGGTTTCCCACGTGATTTTATCTGAAGTTTCATGCTTCTCGCATTTGAAAGTGCTCCTTAATATGAAAGAAAATGAAGTTTTGAACCTAATGCTCTTGATAGCCCTGTGGCTCACGAACTCTAGAAGTCATTTGACTGCTCTGTAAAAGGCATTTCCTTACTAATTGGTATTGCACAAATTGCCAGATCAGAATGGAGTACAATAATTGCTGAATGTCTAAACGGGATACTCTGATTTTTAAGTCTTCTATGTGTTTACAATATTTTAGAGCAGCTTTGCTGGAATCTCAGTACAAGTTCCTTCCAAGCATGCATGTGGAGCTGACTCACAGACCAGCTCCATGCTCTGAAGGGGCGGTGAACATCTCGAGAGGAGCCAGCACAGAGCCCTCAGGAGCATCACTGATGAGGGCATTGACATCAGGAGCACAGAAAAGGAGGGGCTAGGGGAATTGTCATTATCTGCTATGGGTCAGTTTTCTCTCTTTATCTCCTTCTACATACAGCTTCTTTCAGTGCTTGTGAGATCACTCAGATAAAAAAAGGTTGAGCAGAAAACTTCCACAATTTACCTTTTAAACATTTCTTTATGTCTTTGGTTATGAGCTGTCAATGCAGACCTGTAGGTGTTTCATTCTTATCTAACCTTTCCTTTCCTTCTGTGAATTACTGAGCACATGGCCCCGTTATTAAGCCCTGAACACCTCCCTGGTGGGGCAGTTCTCTGGCTGCTGGACTCTCTACTGCAGCCCACTGTAGTTCCTAGTCTGCCATGGACAATTACTATCCTGTTAGCACCTTGCTTATTTTGGGGAGATCACTCAAATGCCTGTCTCTAGGGCGGTCATTTTTGTGTTCATTCATGGATCAAGCAGCAGGAGGTGGTGGCAGTTACTTCTTATCTTTAGGCTTATGAAATACACCATTTCCAGTAGCCTGTGATCTGTCAGTGTCTGATCTCTACATGTGTGGAGGAAGAACATGCATTGTTTGGAAATGCCAGTCCATTAGCAGAATTTCCCACTTTTCATTGTAGCTTTTCATTGTATTACTTAGGAGAAAAAAAATACATAAATGTAAGCACGCAGACACATTTTCATATTAAAAAATGTTGAGAAGAGTGGTGCAGCAAGCAAATGTTTCCGTGTCTGTTAGTACACAAGTGGTTCCAAACTTTTAACTTCAGCAGTCCTGCCTTGGGTTGATTTTGCTTTAAAAGATTCATTTTCACTGAAATGTCCTTTCAAATGTGTGGTGGAGGAACACAAAAGAAGGCTCCATAATCACAAACATCCCAATGTTTTTCCTTCTAGATCTGTTTTGAAATAAAGAGAAAGTGATGATTAAAATAAAATTACACTTGCTTGGTATTGATGTTGCTGTGCAAACCACTAGTGCTGGTGTTTGTGCATGAACGGTGTTCTGTAAAACTCGGGAATTAAGCTGGTACTTCTGATTTAACCAACTGGCACATGTTGTATGAGTTACTTTGCATGGCCCTCCTCCTCCCCTCATTTCTAGTGAAGTAATGAGACACTTTAAATGAAGCTTTGGAGTACAAAGACAAGGTGATAACTCTGAGCACTCTTCGTGTTTTTGCACATAATAAATAAACTGAGGCAGAGATTCTTCTTTTGCCTTTGTTTTCCTCAAACATTTAGCAATTAGACCTCTGCATTTATTTACCCTTGAGATCTTAACCCTATCTGAGACTGTTTTAAGGTAAGTTAGTACTTCTGTGCCAGCTTTGCTGTGTGCAGACAGATGTCTCATCACACTGTTGGGTGGTGTAACCAGCCATGGTTTTCATATGCCACCGAGTGCCAGCCAGGTGGTACCAGCCTGCAGGCACAGCCAACATTACTCAAATGGACCTGTGCTCCTGGGGCGGTGCACAGCAGAATAAATCCATTGAGCTCACTGCTTCTGGTTTTAGAATCACATTTTTCACTTTCTGTACAGGTATTTGGTCTCTTGTATAAAAATTGTAAAGAAAAGATTGACTGAAGTATTGCGTGCTCAGGGATTCTTAGATGTCTGTCCCAAAACTGCCTATAAGCCTTTACAAAACATGCAAATTTTTCTTGCTGGTGTCTTCTCTTCCTTTTTCAACCCAGTCACCACTGTGGCAGTGGTTATCTCCCACTGCTAAGTGATTTTGGTTTTCATTTTTTCCCCCCTATNTTTATTTTATGTTAATATTTTATTTTATTTATTTTTAATTGTAACTTCTTTAGTGTTCCCTTTTGGTTCACAGCTGCTATAGACAGAGGTGCAGCCCTGCATGTCCCTTCATGAGAAACCTCATGGTGTGTTACGCCCTCCCTCCAAACTCCTTCTACTATTGCTGTTTCAGAGAACACTGTGAATTCCTGACACCGAGACCTCTGCTGTAGTTTTTAATCCTGACCCAATAGCCTGTGGCTGCACTAGAATCAGTGTATTATTGCATATGTTTGAAGAACCATAGAGTTGGTCCAAGTCACATTTCCAGTTATTTGGTTTCTGGACATGCTCCTGTGGGACCTGAGGAGTGCTGTCAGTGTTCCCGAGTTGCTCAGCAGTTCACAGCTTAACATTGTCAGGGGCTTCTGTGCTGCAGCAGCTGCCAAAGTTGTTATGGAATGGGAGAAATTTATTAATGGGTATCAAACTGTGGAAAATGTTTTTCTTCTCATTTCTGTGTTGGTTATAGATTAAGCACAACCAATTTCTCATAGCTTATTTTCATCTGGGAACTCCTTGGTATCTTTTTAATTAAACAACAACCCCAAAATTAATCGATTCACCAATATATCCAGAAAGTTACACCTGCTGACATTTTTTTCCTGTATTTGAGTTCTTCCTATGGACTTTTTTCCTTTTGTTTCTGAGGATTTCCCATTAGCACAGACTATGTCTCTACAGTACTGGGGGTTTTCTTAGATGCAAAATAGAACAATTGTGTTGAGTGGTTTAGATGCTGGATTGCTTTTGTACTGAGTTCTGAACCAAGCTTTCACGTGTTGTTTAATACTTATGGAATTGTACTGTATATGTGCATAGTCTGAAAACAGTGCTCCTAACGTGAAATATAACGAGTAAAAATTTTTGAATCTATTACTCTCAATCAAACTTCCATTTCCTGAAATATGGCAAAATTATTGGGACTTTGAGGAGTAAGTAAGGACCTAAATTGTCAGTATTTGATCATTTTGCCTGTCTGCTAATTCAATACCATTGTAATGGAGATTTGGAGAATCTGCTGCAGGATTGTTCAAGGTTTGGGAGGTTTCAGAGAAGACTGCAATTTAAACCCTCAGAATTCTGTCTCTGTCCTGCTTTGGCAGGGGGGTTGGACTGGATGGTCTTTCGAGGTCCCTACCAACCCCTGACATTCTGTGATCCTGTAACAATTGATTCAAGATCTAACAATCTTTTTCACAGGATGAGTAATGGTATTGTATAGTGTGCTTCAGAATAACTCAGTGTTGCTGCACACAAACCTGAATTCTCAAGGTGATTATTGAAAAGAGAATTTTTGCAGGTAGTTCTGGAGAACCTTTGTGTTTTAATTTTCTCCCCCCCACACACAAATAAAGATAGGATTGACTGCTCAACTGCATTGCTATGAAATTTGAATTAGATTTGCAAGATGCATAAACACATGTATGTAATATCCCTGATGCATGCAGGCGTTATAGCCTGTATGTCTCAAAATGGAGCTGTCTCTAATGTCAATATTTAATCGGTGAAATAAAGTCAGTCATATATCTTTCAGCAGTACTTGTGTTGAAAACAATTAGATGTTGCTGAATTTACATTATGTTACTATTCTTAACAGTCTCTGAAGGAGGAGGCGTCTATCTAAGCCTGCAACTCTGTGCTTGTTGTGAGCAGGACTTCTTGAATGTTGACAAACTGGTGACTGAAAATCACTGGTCTTGCTGAGAACTTGTGATGAGTGCTGGATCAAAACTACTTCCAGGTCAAGGAGAGAGTAGCTTAGGCATGCAGCAATATCTCATAAACCTCCAGTTCTGCACATATATGTTCTTCTGCACCATGGGGAAGCTGGAATTCCCCAAATCAAAAGGGAGATTTCCTGGAGATAATTAATACTTTAAGGTAATCAGTATTTCAGTTTTCTGCATACTCACTCATCATTTCACTATTTTTTGTCCATCTGAAAGCGGGACTCAGCCTGTCTAATCCCCTGCCAGTGCTGCTCTGCAGGAGCAAACAAGCAGGTCCTGACCTCTGTTTGTTCTGACTCCTGGTCTGTCCTCCTCTAACGATGTGTTTGAACAGAGCTCTTGGGTAAACTGTGCTGTCCTCTTTTCCCCGCCCAGCCAACTGCTGGCCCTGGCAGTCTCCCAGCATCCGCTTCCTCCAGTGCTGCTCCCCATGGAGTGCAGTATCTTCAGCGGAAATCCTGTGCCCAGCCCGACTTCCTGGTGCTGCAGATTCATCTCTTCTTTTCCAGCTCTGCCATCTTTGTCACTGAGCAGCTTTGCACTCAGACACAATCAGAACCCGTATTTGCCATCTCAGTTGGCTCTTCCCTGCTTTTGGATTCCTCCTCAAGTCTTTGGCTTCTCCCTCCCACCCTTCTCCATGATCTCACTGACTTCTTAAAAACAGTAAACTGCTCTTCTCAGGGATGGCCAGTGACAGGACAAGGGTGAATGGTGCAAGGTGGAACACAGGAGGTTCCGGGTGAACATAAGGCAGAACTTTGTCAGTGTAAGGTGACAGAGCCCTGGGCCAGGCTGTCCAGAGAGGCTGTGGAGTCTCCTTCTCTGGAGACATCCAAACCCCGCCTGGGTGCATTCCTGTGTGCCCTGCTCTGGGTGGTCCTGCTCTGGCAGGGGGTTGGGCTGGGTGAGCTTTCGAGGTCCCTTCCAATCCCTGACATTCTGTGATTCTGTATAATAAAATAACAGCATGATAACAGGTAGAGTAACCTTTCCCCTTCTTTGGTTTGCCTTCCCTTCTCCCCTTTCTTTCTCCAGTTTTATTCTGCCTCCAGTTCAGGGAGGGGGTTTAGCTCTCCTTCTGCTTGTTCCAGTCTTTCAGTCCTCTTCTCTTGTATCCTTTGCATAATTCTTTGCCTTTCTTTTCTCAGTCTCCGTTCCCACTTGGTTTTTAACTGGAAATTTCAGTCCCTCAGTCACCTTTAAACACACAAGGTAACCTCGATTCCCTTTTCCCTGAGCTGTGTTGCTGCCTGCCAGCAGCTTCTTGTCCCTCCTTGGGTGTGTGTGGGGTGCCTGTCCTCCCAAGTCACGAGGGACCTGCTCCAGCCCAGGTCTCACCTCTTGTGTTGAAGTGGAAATCCAGACCTGCTCTCGACTCGATTCAGCCTGTCCCATTTTCAGTGCCATTAATTACTTGGCTGCGTACTCACCTCATTCTTCTCCTCTCTTGCCAGATACTCTTTCAATGTTTCCTACAGTGGCTTTTCCTCATCTTTTTGCCACTTCTGTCTCCTTTTCACCAGCTACCTGCCGTTCTGCTCTGGGTATATTCACTCTAGCTTCATTTCCAAACACAAGCTCAGATATTATCTTTACAGCTCCACCTATTAATTTCTTTAAAAACTCGTATTTCCCTGAGTTAGCATCCTAGCTTTTCTCTTGCACCTTTCTATGCTCGTTTTGACTGAAATGGGGACTTGAGAGCATCCTCTGTTTCTCTCTTCCATCTTCTTCTTTGGCTGGATGGAGCAATAGACTTTATGCCTCACCTTCAGGCTTGTAAATGTCTTGTCCTCTTATCCCTGTCCTTAACACAACCAGGCATGCTTGGAGACCTGCAGGTGTTTTCAAGTTACCATGTATGTACTCATTCTTGTCTTCTATACAGCTAAAACCATTGCCTGTGCTGAACCAATATCTTGGTTATGACATTGTGCTTCTCTCAGGCCTTGAAAAATTTGGGTTTGCTCTGCCAGTGTTCATCCAGAATACTTCTGTAAAGATCCAGGTTCTTACTGGCTGCCCACGTTCTTCGCTGCGTGCTGCTGGTTGCCAGCACTGTGTTGCTTTCCATTCCTTCCAGAGATCACACTCTTCTGTTTCCACTGCCTAACAAGGAGTTCATCACTTGCCGTAATAACTGATCTGCCCTTCCTGCACAGATTCCAAACAAGCACTGCAGTGCTTTCTCTTTGTGCTCAGGAGAAGGTCTCTGAGTATCCTTGGGCTCACCTCATTATCATTCTTCAAATTAATCCCTCAGACTTTGCTTTAGTGTGAGACTTGCTTTCATTTTGGTTTATCTTTAAATTAAAAATTGGGGAAGTGTTCTGCTAATTTGCTTGTGTGCTGCCTGGGTGGTGGCAAGTATTGTCTCATTTTTTCCTTGGGTCCTCCTGCTTCTCTGTATCCATGTTTATAGTCCTAGCTGTTACTGTAGCTGAGAAACTAATACTAATAGTATTTATCTGACCTTGTAATTATTTTTGTTTAGTTTTACAAAGACCCATTTGGACTTGCTCAGAAACAGTCCTGCTTAGAGTTATGTAGGAAGATTCAGTCTGGGGCAATGTAGTCCTCTCTATATTTGTCATAGCAAAAAAAAAAAAAAAAATTCTGGTCTTAACATGACATTATAGAGGATGACTTGACATGCAGTGGTTGAACAGAGTTTTTCCCAGAACTTCCAGTCTAAGCAGACTGCTGCTGCTCTGTCCCCTGGGGATAGGCTTTATACGGACACCTCAACCTTCCCTACTGTCAGAGACAGTCTTTAAGGTACTGTGGAGAGGGACAGGATCTGAGAGACCAAGGGACTTGGGATACATGATGTCCCAAAAAGCAGAGTAAATAGCAGAGTGCTCCTCATTTTGCCACCCGCAGTGACTAGGCAAGACACAGCAGAAAAGTCTAAAAAGAGTTCCTTTTGTTCTCTTTCCTTCGTACATATAAATTGGCAAAGACTTTTTAAATGTATATCTGGTTTAATTTATGAAATGTAATTTTTTCTCTTTGTACTCGAGCTGGAAGCAGATGGAGTTGCATTTGCTGAATTTCTACCAGCATCAGTCCCAGCATTTGTTAATAGATGCACGATGACGTGTGCACACAGGAGTGGTGTCTTGGTATCCACCAATTACAGGGCCATCAAGGTCACATTCAGTTGCCAGAAATGTTATGGTGACCTCAAGGCTATTCTGTAGCTATGTGTAGGCAAGAGTCTATTTTAGTTATTTATTTTTCACATCTGAGCTTGTCCCTGCCCCTAGAGTCTTTCCTTAAATGCTGCAATATGGCAGAGGTATCTTAGAGAGATGTATGAATGCCTGAGAAAAACTGATTAAGTAAAGAATGATGATTGTTTGGGGAGGGTCAGGCAGTAATAGCAAGACCAGTACTTTTGGACGTAATTATAGATAACAAAACCCCTCTTTCTGTTTGAACCAGAAGAAGACATACTATTTTCTGTGTATGCAGAAAACCCTGTATTTTTCCAGATACACATAGCTCTGTTACTTGCAAATATTCAGGCCTTAGAAATGGTAATGTCACAGAGAGTAGATGAAGAGGGAAAAAAAACGAAGAAGAAAATATGATCATCCTGAGAGGGAGGTTTTTAGAGTTTAATATTGCAGCTCCTTAGTCTGGAGAATAAATAAGGCCTCATCACCAAGGGTGGTACGTGGAAGATGGAAGCAATGCTGACTGTACCGGTAAAGTGGTTTGAAATAGAGAATTAATAAACTTCCTTCAATATATTCATATGTTTTTTTAAAAAATACTGGATTCCCAAATACTGAATCTTCAGCAGTAGAGGTGTGATCAGTATTGTCTTCAATCATGTACCTTGTTTTGAAAACAAGGTGCAAATCAAACAAAAGTGTAAACTATAGTGATAGAATTATACAGGCATGGAGAATGATTCGAAAGCATGATACAAACCCAAGCAGAGAAGGTGCCCTTGTGGAGGTGAGTGCCCTCATGATGAAGGACACAGAGAAGGCAGAGATACTGAATGCCTTCCTTGCTTCAGTCTTTACTAGTAAGGCTGGCTCTCAGGAGACCCAGACCCTGGAGCTAAGAGAGAAGGTCTGGAGAAAGGAAGGCTTTCCTTTGGTTGAGGAGGATTGGGTGAGAGATAGTTTAGGCAAACTGGACATCCACAGATCCATGGGCCCTGATGGGATGCATCCACAAGTGCTGAGGGAGCTGGCAGATGTCATGCCTAGGCCAGTTTCCATTATCCCTGAAATGTCATAGAGAATGGGAGATGTGCCTGACAACTTGAAGAAAGCCAGTGTCACTCCAGTCTTTAAAAAAGGCAAGAAGGAGGAGCCAGAAACTACAGACAAGTCATCTTCACCTCTATCCCTAGTAAAACGATGGAACGGCTCATTCTGGATGTCATATCTAAGCATGTGGAGGAACAGAAGATTATTGGGAGTAGTCAGCATGGTTTCACCAAGGAGAAATCATGCTTGAGCAATCTGATAGTCTTCTGTGGTGGCATGGCTGACTGGATAGATGAGGGGAAAGCACTGGGTGTGGTCTACCTTGAGTTCAGTAAGACTTTTGACACAGTCTTCCATAGCATCCTCATAGGGAAGCTTACGAACGAACGGTGGGTTAGATGAGTAGACAGTGAGTTGGATTGAGAACTGACTGGATGACAGAACTTAGAGGGTTGTGATTGGTGACGTGGAGTCCAGTTGGAGGCCTGGAGCTAGTGGTGTCCTCCAGGGGTCAGTACTGGGTGCTGTCCTGTTCAACATACTCATAAATGACCTGGATGAGGGGACAGAGTGTCTTCTCAGCAGGTTTGCTGATGATCCCAAACTGGGAGGAGTGGCTGACACAGCAGGAGGCTGTGCTGCCATCCAGTGAGACCTGGACAGGCTGGAGTGTTGGGCAGAGAGGAACGTCATGGAGTTCAACAAGGGCAAGTGTGGGGTCCTGCACCTGGGGAGGAACAACCCCAGGCACAGGTTAGGGGTTGACCTGCTGGAAAGCAGCTCTGGGGAGAAGGACCTGGGAGTCCTGGTGGACCACAAGTTAACCATGAGCTGACAATGTGCCCTTGTGGCCAAGAAGGCCAGTGGCATCCTGGGCTGCATTAAGAAGAATGTGCCCAGCAGGTCAAGGGAGGTTCTCCTCCCCCTCTACTCTGCCCTGGTGAGGCCACATCTGGAGTGCTGTGTCCAGTTCTGGGCTGCCCAGTTCAAGAAAGACAAGGAGCTACTGGGGAGAGTCCAGTGGAGGCCTGCAGAGATGGTGAGGGGACTGGAGCATCTCTGTCCTGAGGAAGGCTGAGGGACCTGGGGTTGTTCAGCCTGGAGAAGAGAAGACTGAGAGGGGATCTCATCAACACTTGTAAATATCTACAGGGGGGTGTCAGGAGGATGGGGCTGGACTCTTCTCAGTGGTGCCCAGCAATAGGACAAGGGGCAATGGACACAAACTGGAACACAGGGAGTTCCATTTGAACTTGGGGAAAAACTTCTTCACCCTGAGGGTGCCCGAGCCCTGGGCCAGGCTGCCCAGAGAGGTGTGGGGTCTCCTTCTCTGGAGACATTCAAACCCTGCCTGGACGTGACCCTGTGCCACCTGCTCTGGGTGACCCTGCTTGGGCAGGGGGGTTGGACTGGGTGATCTCCAGAGGTCCAATCCCCACCATGCTGGGATTCTGTGAGAACTTTTTATGAGCATTGTCATACATAACATAAGTGAACAATTTTAGCTGTTACTCAAGATGCTGTTTGTGTTGGGAACTTACCAATCCACTGCTGGGTGCTACATTGTTCAGATGTGGTTGATTTCTATTTGTGATTTAACCACTTTACTTTTCCATTCTTAACTATGTTAAGTATTTTGAGTCTTCTCAGAGAAAGTCTTGTTGGCATCATTAACAATGCTATTGTAGAATACAAAAATTACTATTAAATGTATTAGGATTTTTTCCTGAAATGTATTGCGTTTGAATTCACCAGTCTTCTTTCAGTTCATCCTTTGCAGCTGCAAGTGCCCTGGTTATAAATCAGTTCAATCTCTCTTACTCTAGAGGAACGACCCATCCTTTTCCTCTTTCTCCTCCGAGTCTTTGCCTGCTGCTTTTACACCAATTCCATGCATAGAAAGCGAGGTGACCCCTTATCTCCCAAGCATGCGAACAAACCCCCAATCAGCCTCTGTTACCTCTCTTCAAACCCAAGTTCACTGTGTCCAAAAGTCCAGTGCATCATGGCAAGAAGAGGTGCCACAAAACCTTAAGGTTAATTTGTCCTTATTTTGCAGCAAGGATGTTGGTAGGAAGGCTAATCCCTCTTATTTAGAAAGGAGAAGTTGGAAAAGAGTATTTTTTTTTAATTTGTAGTTTAAACTCCTCAAGCAAGTCCAAAGATCAAAGAAAAATAAAAAAGAAAATCATAAACGTGAAGAACAAGAGCATGTGCATCTCTTCCTCTCTTGTCTGTAGGAGAAAAAGAGTTCTCAGAATTGGATCTGGATAGATCTAAGGAAGAAATTCAGGAAGGATTATTCCCCTAGGGTGTACATGTTTGTTTTTTAAAACAATGATTGAGTTATTTTAATACCCTGGATGTTCATCCTCATGTACAGCACAGGAAAAAAAGAATAAACAAATGAGAAAATATTTTCCACTCAGCAGCATAAAAAAAAAAATCTTTTATCCCTCTCTATGAAGATTTGGAAGACCTTGTCTGAGTAGAATAGGAACACAGTAATAGTAGAAAAAGCCAAACTTTTATATAATTTTAAAAAAATACTGTTTGCATGTAGCTTTAACCTCTTAAGTTAACCATGACACAAGCTGAAAGTAAATTAATCTCTCAGATATTCAACTAGCAGATAGTTGTGCCTGCGGAAATATTACTATATCTAAGCAACAGTTTCCAAATCCCCTTTGATGGTGATTTTACACTGAACAGAAAATCTCAAGCAAAGCAATTTCCCTCCTTCAGGGAGGGAGACTTAAACATGTATTTTTATGTTCTTTTCCCATGACTCCTTGTGCACAGTTGCACTGGTCAGTCTGTTGCAGTCAGTTCTGTGTCCTGGGGGTCAAAGGCACCTCGGTATTTAGAAAATCATCCGCTGTCAGTAGTGCCAAGCCAGACTCCAAGCAGTATGGAGACCAGGAAGAGAATCCTGAGCAGAATGGTTGTGTGCGGTTTATAAATACTCTGTCAGAGGGCTATGGACTAAATAGTAGATGCAAACTGAGCTTTCACTTGCATTTTTTCTGAAGTTGTGAAGGAGTGGACAAATTACTTTTTTCTAATGAACAAGTTAAAAAAAAGCAATAGATTTTGTGCTTCCTGTTAAGCTTTAGAGGTGGACACATCACTAAGAGCATGCAAACAAGTAGGTTGCTGCTCTGGTCCCTTATGAACGTCCAACAACATGCAGAGCTTAAGCCTTGCTGTGCCTGCGAACTAAAGTAGTCCAGTGAAAGAGTGTATCATCAGTCTAACATAAAGGGTGCTTCACTGAATAATCTAAATGACAGGTCATGGGTAATACCATATTATCAATTATTTCAGCGGAGACATTCTCAGATTTTGCTAGTTCTGTGGCCGTTTCTAGATTTCTTTCCCTTTGCAAAGGCAAGACCTACCTGACTAGAGTATATACTGGAGTATTGTGTCCAGTTCTGGGCCCCACAGTTCAAAAAGGACATGGAACTGCTTGAGAGAGTCCAGCACAGAGCCACTAAGATGATTAAGGGAGTGGAACATCTCCCTTATGAGGAAAGGCTGAGGGAGCTGGGGCTCTTCAGCTTGGAGAAAAGGAGACTGAGGGGTGACCTCATCCATGGTTACAAATATGTAAAGGGTGAGTGTCAGGATGATGGAGCCAAGCTTTTGTCAGTAATGACCAATGATAGGACAAGGGGCAATGGTTTTAAACTGGAGCATAGGAGGTTCCATGTAAATATCAGGAAAAACTTTTTCACTGTGAGAGTGCCAGAGCACTGGACCAGGCTGCCCAGAGAGGTTGTGGAGTCTCCTTGGCTGGAGACATTCAAACCCCGCCTGGATGTGTTCCTGTGTGATGGACTCTAGGTGACCCTGCTCTGGCAGGGGGGGTGGACTGGATGAGCTTTCGAGGTCCCTTCCAACCCCTAGGATTCTGTGATTCTGTGATTCTATGACTATTAACAAAACACTCAAGTTTTCTCTTGCTACACTGGAGGGGCAAATAAATAAGCTTCTATTGATTCATCCAGTTATTGTTATACAACAGAAAAAAGCAGTGGTAAAGCAACATTTCAGCCACATTGGTAGGACTGAAGTGCACTTCTCAGTTGCTAAAGGAGGCAGCAGTTAACCTGACTGTAGGGCACAGTTTAAAATCTGTCCCCCCTGGTGCCCTTGTATGTGTAAAAGCTGGTATTCATGAATGTTTTAGAGCAAAGAGACGAGGATATCAAATAGATGAGCTTATATAAATATGCAGATATCAGTTAAATGCAGTGTGCAGTTTAACAGTACCAGTGTTACAAGAGTGAAGTAGAACTCTTCTGCTTCAGAGAAGTCATATTGCTGTTTCTTTTGCTGCAGTTAGTTTGTGAGGAGATACACCTGTGTTCAATAACTGTTTATTCATATCCATTCTGGGATACCTGGGTTATAATAAAATTTGTAAAGGCATTGTCAGTGACAAAATAATTTCCAGTTTCCAAATCAGTGTCTCAGTGTGTGTCACTGATTCCTTTGTAATGCATCATCAGACTTTTAAGTATAAACATCACTGTATTTCATATATTATAGAACATATATTTGTCAGACAACATACAGAATAAGGATCATGAAGTATCATTATATTTCTAACATTTGTTTAATCAAAGAATGCAGAAATAAATCCAGACAGTAAAGAAAGTCTCTGGTCTTTCCAAGTAGACTGGGCATAAGATTTTTGTTAAGTTCTTCATGTGTCAAAATAATAAATGTTAAAAGCCATAAAGGAGCGTGCTCAGCTGCTGCTATGTGTTGCTTTCAGTTGTGTGTGTTAGTGAGCTCATTTTCCTTCAGTAACCTTCTGACGAGAGACACATCAATCCCTTCCATGGTGGTGGTGTGCATGCCTGCATTCTGTGTGATGATTATGTGGATTTTTTAACGATGTTTCATTTTTTCTATCTGATATCCCCAGCATATTACCAAAATGCAGTAGAAATACCACAAACAATTGTCATTTGTTTAACGGAGGATATACACATACCTAACTCTCTACATACAGGCAATCCAGTTGGACTGCTTCTTCTTCTGAGAGGTTCTTGTGCAGCATTACACCGCTCAGTACACAAAAGACAGAGGCAGAAGGAGGGCGGTCAGTGGCTTCCTTTCAGTCCTTTCCTTCCCATTCAGAAAGGACAATCTTGTGGTTACACAGATACAGAGTGAGGACGACTGAGGAAAGTGCCCAACTCTGAGGCAGAATTCCCGTATGAAGATCATTCTATTTCTCTGCCTCAGTTCCTCATCTGTGAACTGGGCACAACTGCCCTTTTCTCAGATCTCCAGCCTCTAAACTATAAACTGTTTGTGGTAAGAAGTTCTGTTTATAAAATGTTGCCCATAATCAAATTCTGAACTGGCTGGGGCTTTTTTATTAAAGTGCAAATAATAAGTAGTAATAGGCATGGGATCTCATTGCAAACTAAAAAAGCCCTAGGGCAGGCTGGGATTTATTAGCCCTTAAAGGCAAAGATTGCCAAACTACACAGGTTTTTGGTCATATTTTCAGATCTGGTGTGTGTTTTTACGTGGAAGTGAAAAGTGAGGTTTGGCAGTCAGTCGTATAGCTCAAGCAATTCTTATTTTATTCAAATTCTACTAATTTCTCTACACAATCATTGTTAGCCTGTGGATTTAGAGCCACTAGTTTTCAGACTGTCATCCCCCAAATGAGAGAAAATAAATATGCTGCATAATGAGACATAAATCAGGAAAAGCATTAAACAACAGAGAGGACTGAATAGTCTGAATCACAGAACCATAGAACATGTCAGTTGGAAGGGACCCTCCAGGATCATCTCCAGTCCAACCCCTGTCCCTGTGCAGGACACCCCAGGGTCACCCCATGGCCTGAGAGCATCATCCAAACGCTGCTTGAGCTCAGGCAGGGTTGGTGCTGTGCCCACTGCCCTGGGGAGCTGTGCCAGTGCTCCACCACCCTCTGGGGGAAACACCTTCTCCTGACACCCAACCTGAACCTGCCCTGATTCAGCTCCTGCTGTGACCCTCAGTCCTGTCACTGCCACAGGAGTGCAGAGATCGGTCCCTGCCCCTTCTCTTCCCCTCGGGAGGAAGCCATGGACTGCAATGAGGTCCCCCCTCAGCCTCCTCTTCTCCAGGCTGAACAACCCAAGTGACCTCAGCC